>JADRCC010026409.1:0-13888 GCA_019843855.1 Hylomyscus alleni
CCAAATACACACAGAGAAGGGAAAGTGAGAAAGAGATCAAGTCCCTGCCTATTTTAGGAGATCCCTAGTGTGGCTTGTTTTTCCCTGAGCTTTCCTTTGGGGGTGGGGGTGGGGAGTTGATTGGAACTGACACTGAAGGCTGGATACACATGAACACGCTGTAGGACCAAGGACTGTCAAGGACCCAGAGAAGACGGGAGCAGGGAGTGCTTCCTTTGCCCAAGTCCCAGGTAAAAGGCCACATTTGATACTAGGGATGATGACACTCAGGGGCCCAGCCTGCAACTCAGTGAAGAATTGTTTTCCTCTTCTCCTTAGAGTCAAGGCTAAGTCAGAGGCTCCAGGAAACAATCTCACAAAGCAAGCAGGGAATCCTGGCCCCAGTTCCTGAATGCAAATACTACCCATTAGCAACAAGAACCATGGCAAGGACAAGTCTCCTTAGTTGAAGGCTGCAGACTAACGAGTACGCCTAATGGGTCACCAATCAGTGGCTCTGCCAGCTTGTTTTATAGGAATTGTGTGCTATGAGGATCAGCGAAGGATTCTTTACTTTGCTAGGAGACTCCGTGTATGAGATTGCACAGGGGGCTTAAGTAATGAGTCAAGTGCACTAGCTTCTTCAATGCCTACACTGAACTCTCTATGCCGGCACTGTCAAGGTCACTGTCTATGTCTGGTGTGAACTTTAGGGAAACTTGACTCCAAGGATGGATGGCCTCACAGTAAATAAGAAGCAAGATATGGGGCTGGAGAGGCGTCTCAGTGGTTGAAGAGCTTGTCTTGTGAGCATGAAGATCTGAATTTGAGTCCCAGAATCCAAGAAAAAAGCCAGGCATGGTGGAATACACTGTAACTCCATATCAGGGGAGACAGAGACAGGAGAATCCCTGGGACCCTCTAGCCAACTAGTCTATGCCTGCTACTTCGATCCAGGCTAGTGGGAGACCCTGTCCCCAAAAGCAAGGGGAAATAGAACTTGAAGAAAAATGCCTGAACTTGATCTTTGGCTTCCACCTGCATATAAACATATGTCATATAGATATGCACACATGTGTATATGCATGCATCCATGTGAGTGCATGCACACACACACACACACAGACACACAGAGACAGAGAAACAGAGAGACAGAGACAGAGACATCTTGGCCTTGGCATTCTCTTTTGTAAACCTGGGTTGAAGACTCTTGTGACTTTAAAGAGGCCATAGCTGGTGGGATGGGACCTGAGATGGCTCTCCATGCTCTGTTTTAAAGCAACTCTCTAGGATAGGATGCATGAATATAGACACAAAGCATACTTCAGATATCGTAAGACTATCTTCCTTTGGTCTGGACAATTATCCTTTAAGGTCATCTAAGGAGCTTAATTCTTAAATGAAACAGCTCTCCACACGGCCACTGAAGTGGGTTTCCTCTTCCGTTTGTGATCCTAATGGAGTCTCAGAAATAAGTGTGAAGTCTGAGGCTTAGAACACTTCCTCAGGTGGCTTATTTAGCTCATCTGTGGCTGAGAGCAGAACTCTTCCTTCCCTCTTTTTGATCACTTGACATAGAAGTGTCTATGTGTCTAAATGCACATATGGCTTGGGCAAAGAACATCACAAAGAGACCTTTGGGCACAGACTTTTAAGGCTTAAGTGTGACAGTTTTTCTGGGAGTCAACTTGGATAACAGTGTCCCTCCTGAATGTGTGATGCTATACACTCTAGAGATTCAAGTCTACATGGCCATTGAAAGACAGAAGCATTCTCATAAAGATTGGTGTTAAAATCAGGTACAGTGTGAAGAACAGAGTATGCCACATCTGAAAAGATGAGAAGCAAGAGAGAACATGGGTCAGGGGTTGAGAATGGTCAGGGGTTGAGTCCTGTGGCCAATTTACATCTGTCCCTAGCTGAAGGGCTTTTCAGTGTGTACAAGCTAGTCCTTTGCCTGTCTGTCTGAGGCAAATGTACTCGTGAGTCATGGACAGTCTGAGGGTTCTTTCACATTATTATTGGGGTTTGATCTCTTGCTATGCATTCAAATGCTAAATTCTGTACCCCAAGATCTGGATGTCCTAAGATGAGCAGAATCTCATGCACACCAGCCTTTGTGGTGTAAACCTTGGTCTCTCATGATCCCTGATGATCAATAAAAGTTGCTGACAGCCTACAGCTGGGCAGAAGAGAGGTAGGTGGGGCAAAGTTTCCTAGGCTTGGTGTCTTGGGTTGGGACCGTAAGAGAGAGCAGAGGAGGAGGAAGAAGAAAGTCGCCATGGGGTAGTATGGACCGTGAGCATGTGGCCACGAGGGCTAACCTAAAGAACCAGGAGCAGCACAAATGAAACAGCCAATCCTACGTTAGAGTTCAAGGCATGAGTGTGGACAAAGTAGCTTAGGGTTGATATCTGCACTACTGTAGTGAGTTAAAGCTTTTTATAATTCTCAAGGCCTCTTTGTCTTTTATTTGGGTAATTGGTTAAAGAGTGACTGTTGCCATATTAATTTCCAACATTAGTTATTAATCTCAGACTATTTCAATCACTCTACACTTACCCATTTAATAGATGGCTATGCACTTGGGCACCATACTCATGGTAGAAGAGGCAACCAAGGCTGGAGAGATGGATCAGTGGGTTAGAGCACTTGTTGCTTCTCTTAGTTACTGCTGTGAACAGACACCATGACCAAGGCAAGTCTTATAAATGACAACATTTAATTGGGGCTGGCTTACAGGTTCAGAGGATCAATCCATTATCCTCAAGGCAGGAACATGGCAGCACCCAGGCAGGCATGGTGTAGGAGGAGCTGAGAGTTTGCTCTTCCAGGGGACCTGGTCTGATTTCCAGTGCCCATATGGTAACTCACTACCATTTGTAACTCCAGTTTCAAGGAGGGAGATCAGATACCCATTCTGGTCTCCAAGGGCACTAGAGACATACATGGTGTGCAGATATACATGTAGGCAAAACACCCATACACATAAAATAAATTTTACTTAATAGAAACAGAAGAAGAGGCAGTCATGAGCATCCCTCTGATTAAGATGAGAACAGTGTACCCAGATCCAGGCCACCGGACTTCGAATGAGAAGTCTGCTAGTTACCTTGTGCTAGGCCTCTGATGGCCTTCCACTGAGGGCAGTTCAAAGGTCAAGGGAATGTATGCTACAGGGTGAGGCAGACTGGGGAGCAGGCTTCGGGGGCTGTGTGTCTAGGTCCCATGTGTGTCATATTTTGGGACATTTGGAAACAGATAGAGGTATGGGCTGGCCAAACAGAGGATGTGAGACCATCCTTTGTCACCTCAAATGACAGGCCGGCAGTCCGAGGGATGCACAATGCACTCACTTAGGCCTCTGTCCTTATCTCTGTGCTTGCAGGTAATTTTAATCTGAGTGCCACGCAGAAAGCTGTATACACGGAAATGCTCTTTATGGCACCATTTGTTATGGCAAAGAATTAGCTGTTCTGATGTCTAACAACATACGGATGGCTAATTGAATGTCAGGGCTTTGTAGTCAGGCTGGGAGAGAAGACACATTTGAAGACCACGGACCATGTGGGGAATATGTATCACCATATAGTGTTTGTGAAAGGCGGGGCCTGGCATCTCACAGGATGCATGACAGCACCTGTGATCATCACCACTGCCAACATATGAACGTACTGTAGAGTCTGCACAGTGGACAGAGACCACTGTACTTGTGAATATCAGGCTAGGGGGTCCCCTGCATGTTTCCAAAAGGCTGGAGGAAGCTCTCTAAGCTCAGTACAATGGAGCAGCAATTGTGCAAGGACACTGGAGGAGTGATGAGGCAAAAGGCCTGGCTTTTTCACTTCCCTGTGTCAGACCCTGAGGGCATCCCTCAGCCTCAGTCTGCCTCAGTTTCTTCTGAAACAGAGCTAATACTAGCAACTACCTTCTAGCATATGGTGGAGGAAGCGTGAAGAAAGTAGGAAATCAGAGAGAGCTGGTATGAGGCAGGTGATAAGGAACTTATGACCATTGCTTTGTTATTTTGTCTTGTGTTGACATTTCTGATTCTTCTGTCACAAGAGATGCAATGAACGAATGGACTCAAGGCTAGTGTAGAGAGATCTGTTATAGAGTCTCGTGACTGACTGGAGAGTTAACTGGGGAGGTATCTCATGTCTAGGAACCTAAGAGAACCGTAGTAGAAGCATCTTAAACTTGGGAGTCCTCAGGCCAAAGTCAGCCTAGGAGGAGCTCCAGGTTCTTCAGCAGTAAGTCTACCTCTGTTTCTTTGCCTTTCCAGAGAATGGAGCTGGATGGTGGAGGCTTCCTGAAAGTCCAGTGGTGGACTTTTGGATGCTCAGAAGGATTCTCTTGTTCTAGGTAGGTGAAAGATGGGTGGAAATCTAGAGGTAGACAGCCCTGTGTTCTCCAACATACTCACCCTTGGGACCTTTGGAAAATGAATCAAATATGGGATCCCCAGTTTGCTCGTGTCAGTTCAAATAGAAATGATTTTTTTTTTAGATTTTTAAAATTTATTATTATATGTAAGTACACTGTAGCTGTCTAAAGACACTCCAGAAGAGGGCGTCAGATCTCATTACAGATGGTTGTGAGCCACCATGTGGTTGCTGGGATTTGAACTCAGGACCTTCGGAAGAGCAGTCGGCACTCTTAACCGCTGAGCCATCTCTTCAGCCCATGATGATGGTATTTATGTCAAAGGTCTGCTGGTTCATGAATAAAATTATTCAGTAAAGATTACAAAGATTCTGAGGCCGTTGCTGACCACATGAGTGGTCAGTCCTCTCAGTTGTTTCTAACATGCGTATAGAAAGTTTTAGGCGGGTCATATCAGGAACTGCTCAGTTGGTTGGGAGACTCATTCAGGCTTCTGATGGACAGTTGTGTAAGGAGCATGCTGCTGTTGAGAAAAGTGAGCCCCCTTTCTTCTAAAAATATGGACAAAGAAACTTTATTCTTGATTATCATTGGCAATTATCTTATGAAGGTATCATGTGGACTGATATCCTATTGCATGAAAGTAGTCGTCTTATTTCCCAGAGCCCATCTTAGGTCCCAAAGGTGGCCATCTTGTATCCTGATGGCAGCCATCTTGGATCTTGAGAACATCTATTTTACATAATGAGGGCAGACTGCCCAAGGAAGAAGTCAATGTGGAAGAAAAAGTAGAAAAAGATGGCAAAACTAAACTAAACTAGAGCCTGAATAGCATTGTTCCTAGTGTAAGTCATTAAATAGTGTAAATTCTTCAAGCCAAATTGAACGGGGGTGTCTGTTACTTGGGCCTTAATAAAACCTGACAGACAGTACAAGAAAAGGTTGCTGGGGAGCCTCATTCTATCTAAAGGTTCTAATGATTAATATCAGTTAGTTGACAGGCTCTGTAATCACCTAGCAGATGGCCCTCTGGGCTGCATTGTATGGATTACATTCATTGAGATGGGAGGAACCACCCATCATGGGTGGGGCCACTCCCTGACTGGGATCCTGGATTATATACATGGAGAAAGACAATTGAGTTTTTCCTGATTGTGGATGTGATATGACTAGCTCCTTCAAGTTCCTGCTGCCTGGACTTTCTTACCATACTAGACTGTGCTTTTAATCGTGAGCTGAAATGGATCCTTTCTCCTTTAAGTTGCTTTTGTCAGAATATTTTCCCATCGTAACACAAAAAGAAAACTGGACAAGGCCTTAGTGAGGGGCTTGTGGTCATGTTCCTGGATGTACAGACACTAATCTTGGGATCTGGTGAAATCCCTAGTGGGTTTACAGTGAGTTCTCTTAATCCTGCGTGTTCTGAAGTCACGGTGTTGTAAGGTATAGGTCCCAACCTGCTCTCTTCCTCTATGAGAGTGAATCTGCACCCATCGGAGGGGGGAATGGTACGCCAAAACAGTGTGTGCTGGAGGGACTTGAGATTCTCAGAGTGTAATGGCTGTAGGGATGTGGGATTTCCTTGTCTAATGTGTATCCTGCTCCATGGGAGAGAGTCCTGTCTTAAGTAACAGTGCGTTGAGTTGATATAGAACAACTGCAGGCAAAAACTCTAAACTTCCCTCGTGATTTTAAATGAGTTTAAATGAATCATTGTCAAATGTTCCCGATGATTCCTAGGGAACGAAGGAAATGGTCCTGGATCCATGGTGCAAGCTTGGCCTGGGAAAGTCCTGACGGAAAAGAGTGTACAGGATCTGAATGATGAGAATAGGGAAACGAGAAGGAAAGATGAAGGCAGAAGGAAGAAGGCGGCTGGAAGGGATTAGGAAAGAGGGAAGCAGATCTTTCTTCCCCTTGGTTTACGTCTAGACTCTCAGTTCATCTTCCAGAAGCACAACAAAGGCAACTTCAAGCAACACGGGACACACACGACATCCAACCCCACCAACAACATCAGTCCACTATGGAAGAGCTTAGGGTCTCGGGTTTGGACGTGAGTGGATCCAGGTGCTAACATCACTATCTGTACTCACCATATACTTAGTCTCAGCCATCATCCTTAAAGTTCTTCTTCCTAGTAAAATAGTTTCTGTTTGTTACACAGATTTTTAAAAATGTATCATTGTTATTGATTTATCATTTATTGTGTCTCTTGCTTATTTATTTGCTTTGTATTTATTACTTATTTATTTGCAGGTGCACACATGCCATGTGTGAAGGTCAGAGGACAACTTGGGTGAGGCAGTTCTCTTCTCCTGCCGCACGGGTCCCTCAGACTCAGGTCATGGAGTTTAGTAGTAAGTGAATTTACACACTGAGCCAAGTTAACCTTGAACTTATGATCCTCCCAGGATTACAGTTGCATGCTCCCATGTTAGGTCACCCAGCAATAGCTTTAATTCTCAGCAGAATACAGTAGCAAGTTTGGCTGCTGGCTGCTGACTGCTGACATGGTCTTCATTACCTGAGAAACCTTAGTGAGACCGACCAGCTAATCCTGCCACAGTCATGTGTTAGAATGAAAATCTACTATCGGGGTTCTGGGGTTCTCTGAGGGTTATAATGAGTAACAACTGCTCCAGTGCCCGTAATTTTAACTCTTGTTGAAACTTTATCCCAAAATTCAGATGTTGAGGGGGAGAGTCTAGATACAGTCATTATGTAAAAAGAGGAAGGGAGCGGTGAGAGTGTATACACTGGCTCAGTCTAACCACGTGACCTCTGCTTCCTTGTGATGTAGCAAGGAGTCCCTGACTGATGATAAGTAGACGCCAGCACCATCTCTCAGGCTTTCCAGCCTCCTGAATTTTCAGCCAAATGGCATCTGCCCTTTGTCAATTAGTCTCAAATATTTTATTCTAGTAACAGAAAATACACTGACGTTTTCCAAATGAAGAGCACCACGAATCCAGGATGTCTCTGGACAGCCTCATCACAGTGCATTACTAGACCTCACTTGGTTCTGAACGTGCACACCTAGCCCTGTGCATGCTGGCATGCCTCAAGAACCTCTGCTGAGATTGGAGAGCATGGGGTGCCCTGAGCTGCCATGTTTTCACTGAATTATACAAAGTTTTCTGCTCATACAAAAGCATAAGGCTTTAGCTACAGAAGGCAAAGACTTTCATATTTTCATGTACTTATTCCTCGGTGTTTAAGTATGGAGTTAGTTCATCTTCTGACTGCACTGTGTTAGACACCTTGATTTTTAAAAAAATCACTGTTTGATTTCTGACTTTAATTTCGGTAAAAATATCATTCAATTAACTTGGGCCATGTAAGACAGAATTCCTAGCAATTCTTGATGGGGCCATTGCAAACTTCTGTAACTGTGTGCTTCATATTTATGCAAGGAACCATCCTCAGTATTGATGGTTATAAAATCTATCAACTGAAAACTGTTGAAGAGGCTCTGTGTCCTATAGTATCAAACATTCAGTCAAGATTTAATTTTTTAATGTAAAAATAAATAAGCATATTCATCACATATGTATGCAAATTTTATTTTCTTGTTGACGAATGGTAGAACTCAATGTGCACCAAAGAATCGGTATAACATGAATACATTTCTTTATGATCTATTATCACCAAATGTTTGTGATTTGTATAGTACTCAATATATCTATATCTATATATCCAGGGCCAAGTATGAATCTCTTGGGTGATAGTAGACACCACCATGCTCAGCATTTTTTTGGATTAATTTTTGTGGTTTTAAATTATGCATAGGTATGTGCGTGTGTGCGTGTGTCTGTAAGTACATATGTGCACATGAATGAAGATGTCAGCAGAGCCATCCATGCCAAATCCCTCGGAGTTGGAGTTGACCGATAGTTATGAATCACTTGATGTGATTGCTGGGAACTGAACCCAGGTCCTCTGGAAGAGCAGCAAGTGCTCTTAACCTCTCAGCCAACTCCCCAGTACCATCCCCAGCATTTTTCATGGTTCTGGGGACTGAACTCTTAGTTATCTCCCTGACCCCAGATTTTTTTTCCCCCAGTACTGAAACTCTGGATTCAAAACAAACGAAAGCAGTTGCCTTTGATGTGCATGCCAGATGACTTAATACTTCATTCCAAGTCCCACCTCCTCATGCTCCACTCCCATAGTGCTGTGGGCTATGGCCACATTTTGACACCTAGGCCTTTTGGGGACGCTAATTCAAACCATAGAAGATGTTCTCATCCAGTCTGCTCAGATCCAGCTCAGTCACGAGGTCTTCAGGGAAATCATTTGCATAAAAATTGAAAGACAAAGTAAAATGACGTTAACATCCCCAACACATCAAGGTTATTAGCGTTTCTAAAGATGACTTCTGTTGTGGGAAAGTGTAAATATTCTTAGATAAAAGGGAGCAAGCATTTTTCAGATTCAGATTTCCAGTTATTATCTGGAAAGATGAAGAATGGCAGCTCTTTCTGCATTTGACTTTCTGCTGTGACTTTGCCCAATAAATTGAACTTAATTTCATGTGATAGTTTATTCTCTGTAAGATATTCCTTTTCAGAATGTCCTACATTCCAGGAGAAAAGTTACTGGTAAAATGTCATCTGGCACATAGTAAATACTCAAGAAACAACTTGAGTAATGAATAAATAAATGAATATATAGAAGACAGGTAATTGGAAATCAGCTAATTCAACCAAGAACTCTTGAAGTAAATATCTTTGGTTATGATCTCTTTGGTCTTTGTGCATGTGTACATGTATGATGTGTGTGCATGTATACAAGGGTGAACATATGTGTGTATAGGCTAGAGGTAGATGGTAAGTGTCTTTTGAGTTGTTCTGTATCTTACATTTTGAGATAAGGAGATTCCTGTTCCAGATAGACTGGCTGGCCAGTGAGTTCCTAGGATCTGCCCGTCTCTACCTCCCCAGCACTGAAATTATAGGCATCTATCTGTTCTCTTGTTCAGTGTGCTAGTTAGTTTTTCTGTGGTGGTTTAAATAGGTATGGCCCCTATAGATTCATTTGTTTGAATGCTTGCCCATAGGGAGAGGCACTATTAGGAAATGTGGCCTTGTTGGAAGAGGTATGGCCTTGTTGGAGGAAGTGAGTCCCCGTGGAGCTGGGTTTTGAGGTCTTATATATGCTCAAGCTATGCCCAGTGTAGCAGACAGTCCCCTTCTGCTGCCTGCGGATCAAGATGTAAAACTCTCATCCCCTCCAGCACCATGCCTGCCTGGATGCTGCCATGATAACAATAGACTAAACCTCTGAAATTGTAAGCCAGCCCCAATTAAATGTTTTTCTTTATAAGAGTTGCCTTGGTCATGGTGTCTCTTCACAGTGATAAAACCCTAACTAAGACATTTCCCAAGGGGGATGCCAGAAAGTAGAGTCTCCAACAACATCTGCACCAGATCTAGTGTGCCAGCCACATACTTTTGAGAAATTGCCTCCATCATATTGGCCTGTGGGTAAGGCGATAGAGTGTTTTCTTAATTTACATTTGACACAGGAGGTTCCAGTCCATTGTGAGTGATGTCACCCTTGAGTTGGTAGTCCTGAATGCTGTAAGAAATCAAGCAGAGCAAGCTTTAGAGGGCAAGTCAGGAAGCAGCTAGTATTTCTCCATAACCTCTCTTTCAGTTCCTGCCTCCAGGTTCCTGCTTGAATTCCTGTCCCAATTTCCCTATAAGCTGTAAGGATGAAATAAACCCTTTCTTCCCCAAGTGGCTTTTGATCATGGTGTTTTTCACAGCAATGCCATGCAAGCTAGGACACTTGGCTTTTAATTTTTGTATGCTGGAGATCTGAACTCAGGACCTCATACTTAGGCAACAAGTGCTTTATCAGCTGAGCCATCTCCCCAGCCTTTCCTGAGTGCTTATGGCATCTGTGTACCATGGAGCTTATTCACCCAACCTGACAGTGCCCATCTAAATTCTGCCCACGACAAGCATGCATGAGAGAGTCACAAAGGCTTTGTGTGTATTAGAGCTCCTTACCTATCAAACCTATGCATAGACACTCTTAGAGTCTAGCTCATTCTGTGTCAGAGAATACACACACACTTTGGCACCGTCTCTTCAGTCAAGCATTTCTGCTCTGTGATTCCTTCACACACTTCGTGTTATGGACATAACAATGTCCCTGTACCACACGTGCACTGATGTCCCTCATTGTCAAATCGATTCACTTCCTTCTCTTCAGGGCTGTCCTTGTCATCTGGGTTTCACACAATCTGCCTCAATGCCAGCATCTGTGGGATAACTCTGGACCTCACTGAAGAGGGCTGGTGACGAGAGGAGGGAGAATGGATGATGGTTAATCATTAAGTTGGGTCGTGGGTGTTGCATTGGGAAAACCCAGCTGGCTGAGGACTGGATGCTACCTCTGATTCACAAGCATAGCCAGTGATCCGGGCAGGCTGTCTTGCCAAGAAAGAATCACATGCCTTCGGTGGCTTCTTTGTTTATTTGGAGAGTTGAAACAGGGAGGCAGGAATAACTTCTTTGCCAAACCTTGATCTAATTCAACATGCCTAATTCTAATTTTAGGACTGATCTTGGACCTTCGTGGGTGTCATTGTTCTAGAATGAGGCTCCAGGGAGAGGATTCCGCATGGTCAGTGCTCTTATGACATCGGTTGCAATAAGATGTGGGGGAGGTGGGGCATTTGCTTGATGTACAGGTTGCGGGTATTTGAACTTCAACCTCAGTTTAAGTGAATGTTAATCATTATTGAGTAAGAAAATCAGGCCATATGAAAAGCCAGTTTCTATTTCATAAGTAAGTGTTTTTGGACTGTTCTAAGTCAATGATCCTTTGGCATTTAGTATTGAGATGGTGCATAGAGAAGGACTTCTGTTTCTTCATGTACACACAGAAGTCACTTCAGAGGCTGTTGGTCAGTTCTAGATTAGCCTCTTTGTGGAAATTGTGCTAATAAGGAAGGTGCTTGGCCTGATTCTTTCCCCATTGTTGTGATAAAATATCCTGGAAAAACCAACTTAAGGGAGAAAGGGCTTATTTTACCTCACAATTCAAGGCCCAATGTTTATATCCAGTGTCTTTCTATTCACTAAGCCAGGATCTATCAGTCGAACCTATCAGAGTCACCAATCAGCTCCCCTAGCTAGCCAGATTGCCAATAGAGAAGAACCATGTTTCTGCTTGTTGGGTGCTGGGATCCATCATGGAAGGGAGGTCAAAGTGGCAGGAGCTTGCTCAGGAAAGAGAGTAATGTTAGCTCCTCAGCTCTCTTTATCAGTCCAGGATCCTGGCCAGGGAATGGTGCCGTCCACAGTGGGCAAGTCTTCTCACTTCGGTTAATGTAATCAAGATGATCACCCACAGACATACCTAAAGACCCAGCTGTCAGGCAATTCTGGATTCTGTCAAGTTAACAATTAGCATTAACCATTACAGTGGCTGGATTCCAAATGGCTCAAGGAAAAATTAGAATTGGGGGTTTTGGTGAATGAAAGTGGCTTCTTTTCCCCTACAAAGGATTTACTTGTACTTGTACTTCCCCTACTTGCACTTCATGCATACTTGTTTCAGGTCACCCTGAAACTATCAGCTTGCCCCATCTCAGCATGAGGTGTGTCCACTGTGTTACCATGCAGTAGAGAGGCCCTTACAGGAGGAAGAACAGATGCCTGTATCATGTCCTCAGAGTTCTTGCTTCTTATATTAACCAGTTACGGACATTTGGTTGGAGCAAGACAAAGCCAGGCATATAGTTCTGTCCACTCTTATTCAATTGAGCCTCTATCCTGAGTCAGGAGGTGACATCAAGATCCTGACCTATCCCAGGCATGAAGGTGGAAATCCAAAGAATATTATACAAGCTGTGCTGGTGTCATATGCTAGGAAATGAAGCCAGTGTGGTTGGGGCATCTACTATGGAGAAGAGAAGTGGATGGGAAGCCCAGAAAGCCTCAAGAGGGAAGATCTTTATTCAGATGGGATAAATGGGTAGCTTTAGGTCTTTGTGGAAATTTACACAGTTTTAGGGATAAGGAGATGGCTCAGTGAACAAACACTTTGCTATAAAAACATGGGGACCAGAGTTTAGATGCCACAGCTGGACAGGTGTGGTAGTCCATCCATAAACCTAGCATAGACATGAGTGTCTCCTGACAAGCTAGTAGGGTAGACAAACCAATTGGTGAGATCTAGATTCAATTGGCAGGTCCTGCCTCAAGGAATAGGGAGGGAAACAATGAAGGAAGACACCGAACATCAACTCTGTGCCTCTGCTTAAACACACATGCATATACATATAAATACAGACACTCTATATCCATGTGTGCCCCCCACATACACACACATGCAAAATAGGCATACAACCACATACACCATATACACACACGCAACACATACATACAACCACATACACCATACACACACATGCAACACATACATACAACCACATACACCATACACACATATGCAACACATACATACAACCACTATGCCATATATACATATGCAACACATACATACAACTACATACACCATACACACATGCAACACATACATATAACCACATACACCATACACACATGTTTTAAAAAATTAAAACTGCGAAGAAGAGGAAGCTTTGAGGGAAATATAATCCAGTTGGCAGTCAAGCACCTCTCCTTTGGGGTTCTGTGGGGTGAAGCTGGCAGCTCCAAGGACTGCATCATGTGTCTCCCTCCCACCACAAACAGAGAGGCATCGATCCCATGTGGATTCTCTTTCTTCTCATGACATAAAGCCCCACTCAAAGCTCAGCTCAGAGATACCTCCTCAACCTTTGGAGCCATTGACAATGTCCCCATCCCCACAGGAATTCTACACTCTGATGACAAAGCTCTCTCTAGCCCTTACTCCTAGCCACTGGCAGCCTCTACTTGCTTCCAGTCTTTAGAGCCTTGACACTTCTGAAACAGAATCATGGAGACTGTGGCCTTTTGTGTCCGGTGTCTTCCCCTTCATAATGCTTTCAAGGTGGTAGGCATTCAGTATAGTCCTTTTCATGGCCTGATGATAGATCATTGTGCAGCCATGACGTATTTTGTTTATCCTGTGGTTTTCTTCTTAACAAAAGTCTTTCCTGCAACTCCTGATAGGGTTCTTTTACTACCCACTCACTAAAAATGATATTTCATCCAAAGCCCTGGAGAGTGATGAGGCTATAGGTTGCTTCTTTGCTCTTCTATTTGGGGGACATTTCTGTTTTCCAGAAGATATATATATATATATATATATATATATATATATATATATATATATATATATTCTGAATAAAGCTTGAACTCTGTCAGCAAGGATGGGTTCAGGAAACTATCACAGATGGGCCATGGGGTGGGCTACACACAGCTCCCACTTCCTATGTTTTTTGATAGCTTTCCTTTTGTGTCTATAGCGACAACGAAAACTGAAATTTACCAAGACTTTCCAATACGATAAATGCTGTGTACCAAAGAACACACAAAGCCGGCCAGCTCTTCAAAGT
>JADRCC010026775.1:0-18810 GCA_019843855.1 Hylomyscus alleni
AGTTATTACTACCATCCTTGCATTATGTAACTCAGCATTTACTGTGATTATCAGAACTTGTCCTTTATGATTTTCTTTTAATTGGAAGAAACCAATTAGACACATTCTAGCACATTCGATTCTACTGCTAGTGATTGCACAGCAGATGCTATGTATCTCACTTAATTTTTCTTTTATTAGTTCAGTGGGAGCATTTTTAATGTAAAAGGGTTATTTGAAATGACTAAATATGAAGCCAAGAGGGAGTCATTTGTATGAAGGCATTATATTTCTCCTTTCAAATACCACCCATGATTATTACATTGGATTTGTCTAAGAGAATAAACCAAGTAAAAGCGTCAGACTAAATTTCACCCAGTCTATAAAAGAGATATCCTGCATTTAACTGTTGCTGTTATTACTTTTGCTTCTGAACAAAATTCTCTTACCTGCTTACTGTTGGTGCAAGGTTCATTACACAAACATGTGTAATTGATTTCCAAGTTTATAGTAAGTGTTTTAAACAGAGCATTTGATCTCTATAACATGGGAATTTAAGAGCATGAGAAATAGAGGCCCATCATATAGTCTTTGAGAAAGTATTGTGTAAATCCTTAGTTAATGATGAGTAACACCATATATTTACTTTCTTCATTAAAAAGTCTAACCATCTTGTACTGAATTCAAGAGAACTTTCTTTCCCTTCCTATCTTGAACAACAAATTGATCTATGTTGCTGATGAATCTGTAGTTTAATTTTAAGAAATGAAAATTAAAAAGATAATGACAGATATATTAAGGTGTCTTTGCACTTAATAATTGGACAGTATAATAATTCCAGTTGGAGTCATTAGGCTTAAAGTAAGAAAAAAATAGCCATTGATTTATTCTTAACAATATTATAATAGGTATATTTTCCTGTAGTGTTGGATTATATAATTATTTGAATAAGGCATTAGAAAGAGAAACATATCTATCTATCATGTCTCTTAACATGATTTTTGGAAGCAATATTTAGGTTGTTTTCACTGAAAATATTTTTTCATACAAAATATTCTGATCAAAGACACTGAAGACATCATGGCTTCAGTACTTGTTCACTATTCTCTTGAGAGGGCTGTTCTGGATATTTATGACTGATTATAGATA
Organism: Hylomyscus alleni; assembly: GCA_019843855.1. Classification (NCBI taxonomy): domain Eukaryota; kingdom Metazoa; phylum Chordata; class Mammalia; order Rodentia; family Muridae; genus Hylomyscus; species Hylomyscus alleni. The sequence goes on from JADRCC010026775.1 coordinate 1,129, forward strand.
CTTGTAACATGTAAAAGCCACTCAAGGATTGATATGAGCAAAGGATTTAAGAATCTGAGTGTTATTCAGAAGTGTGGAGGAGATTTAGGAATAAAGTCAATAGGTTTTATCCATTTATTATTTATTTATTTATTTATTTATTTATTTATTTATTTATTTAATTTACATCTCAGCCCCCTTTCCTCTTCCTCTCCCAGTCTTACCCTCACAAACCCCCCCTTCCATTATCCCCTCCCCTTCGCCTCAGAAAAGGGGAAGTCACCCTTTCTTGGCACCCCACTGGAGTCTAGTATGGCTCACCAACCAAGACAATAACTAGACCAATTGAAGTGGGAAGCTGTACCCTCTTTTAGTCTTGTCCTGAAGTGTGCACCCAACTTTCCATTTGTACACAAATATGTCAAATGATGACTCTGTTTAGTGCACAACAATACAAGTGTTGTTTAATCCTCTTCCATTCAAGAGGATTAAACAACATTTGTATTGAGCATAAATGTAGAAAATTCATAAGTAATTCTAATATATGATACTGGACAGTTTTTATTTTCCATTTCTTCTTTTTTTGTTTAGAGGAGTCATATTTTCTTGAGAGTAAAAAAATCTCATTTCTCTATGTACTATCAAAGCATGGAATAAATTTGCTACAATGGATCATATTTGTGTATACAAAATATACATGTAAATGTGGTTTTTACCTTTATGTTTGAGTTCTAAATGTATTTTATTTGTATATTAATAATGTCAGTTTTCACTTCTGTTATCTCATTTCAATGAAGATTAGAATACAATTTGAAAGCTGGATGGTGGATAGCCCAGTATAGAAATTTTGTGGTTCACTCAAAATGGGTGTAATGGGTTTTAGAAAAATTGAAAATGTTATATTCTGGGACTCAATAACAAGACTTGAAAGAACACAAGAGGGAGTAGTTACTGTAGCATAAGGCCTCCATCCAAAGAAGCCACCCATTGGTAGTGGGGAAGCAGTATGAATAATCCTTGCAATCTTGTCAGCAACAGTTAGGGGACACATCACTTAACCTCACTCTTCTATTTTCCATTTTCCATGGGACTCTTCTATTTTCCATTTTCCATGGGACCTTTTCATAGGTCACATTCAAAGGTTAAGAGTGTTCACTAATGGAAATGCTGAAGATTAACTTTCCAGGATAGGTAGAAAAAATAGACTGTAAGAGTGATGGACATTGAAGGTGGTGACAATTTAAGGCAACTGGCTTAAATGTCAATTTATAAGCAAAGTTACCTCCCTGTCAACATTCAGATGGTCAGGTAGACACCTCTAAAATTGATGAAAACTTTAGTGAGCCTTCCTTTATCATTTTGAAGAAAAAAGGGAATTAAGAAGGGATATTTCTCATATATATTATCCTGATAGATAACACTCAAGAACACATAAATGAAAGACAATCATAATGTAGTATGGTATTTATATGTCCAGCATGCACATTTGTGTGTGTGTGTGTGTGTGTGTGTGTGCGTGTGCGTGTGCATGTGTGTGTGTGTGTGTGTTATATTATGTGAGAGAGTTAAGAGAGATTTAAACATGGAGAGACAGGATGGCTATGTGAGATGTGGGATCGATAATAAAAGATATTTTTATTGGTAATAGAATAGTTTCTTCTGTTGGAATTGGTAGGTTTGCTAATATTGTTTTGTCTGCCCTGTGGCAATTCCATGATGAAATATACTGTGAGCTTACATTTGGATACAAGATGTGATGCCAAATCTATTCGGGACAGTATTTGTAAGACACAGTCTTCTATTCATGCCCTTCAGTTCTACATATATCTGATGTATCATTAAAGAACAAGAATCGTTGGGTGAGGGACTCACAGAGCATAGAGTAAGAGTAAGCAGTATGCATTTTTAGGAAATAGTAAGTTCTGGAAAGCATTGCTTGTTTACCATTCCCTGTCTGATCTAAAGCTATTTATTGTCACAATTCTGCTTCTCTAGGAAACCTCATCCACTTTAGCACAGAAATGTTCTTCCATTTTAAAACCCAAGTGTCTGTGGAATTTAATATAATATCTATTCTTCTAATTTGTTTCTATTTAAGTATCTCAGTGTTGATTCCTAGAAACAACTTCATGTCCAACAAGGGAGTTAAGATTTCTTTTTATCAGATATTCTTTTAGGGAAAAAAGTATTTTTGTTTTCACTTCCCACAAATGTATTGAGAAATAGGAATTAATTTCTTTAGTTTGGAACCTCAAAGTTTCTGTAAAAGAAGGGTCTCAAGTGTTTGGTTAACCTCATTGGGGCCATTCAAGTTAGATGAAATGATCTAGGATGACTTATAGCTGTACCACCTGATATTCACAATGGGTTTCTTGTATTCAACCTTTTTCTTTCAACTGACTAATTTTACTGCAGGACTTTTATATGAAATATACTAGATCAACAAATTTAGGATTTAATATTAAAGTAATTTCACAACAAAATGGATATTTTTAACACAGAAATGATACAAATGTAAGGAAATAAGTATGTTTGCCCTGGATTAAACAATACACAATATATCCACATACTAAAATGCCACATGAAATGTATAAATTTGTGTAATTTCGCAAATGTGTAAAATTTTAATATGTTAATTAATGTTTGAAACATATATCCTGTACCTCATACTTCTTAAGCTTTGCTTCTACTGAATATCTGGATGGCGGTACCTGAAATATTCAAGAGATACACTGGTTTCTTTAGTTTAACAAAAGAACTAGGATATTTAATGGATGATGCTTTCTTTATAGTATTTTGTCTAAGACATTGTGTCCCATATTGCCTTTACCAAACTGAGGGCTGAAACACTATAGAAGAAAAAAGAATAACTTAAACTGAGTCTTATGTGTCATACTGAAATTCTGACAGCTATGGCCAAAAACATGTCCTCTGATTCACTGGTATCATTTATAAACAACAGACCAAGATTTTTTTTAAATTTCCTTCCAACTTTTGTAGCTCCTGGTATTGATATTCTAAGTTAATAGATTTCAGTGTGTTCTTTCATAAATTATTGATTCATCCTTAGAAGATCTTAGCTTCATCCAATCTTGCTAGAAAATTGTTCTCTTCTCTTGGAAATCACTAATTATGTCCAGAAAGTTTGCAGTAGTCCATGTTTTTTATTTCATCTTTCAATCCTGGTAAGGCAGTTATTTTTCCCTAGGAAAACCTGGAGATGTACAGTTGAGTTACTGAGTAAATCAGCTTGCCTTGGTTTTGGCTTAGGAGTCATAAATTCATGTATAAGACAATTCTGGAAAAGTAGCTAGTATGTACATACTCATATTTTTCATACAGATATATAACAAAATATGAATACTTCTATCTCTATTTCCCCCAACAAACTCTCCTCATTTCTACTCAATACCTCCCCCCTTGACTTTATGTCACACTTTTGTAACTCAGGGTCCACCTAGTACTGCTCCTGTGTGCATGGGTGTGGGTCCATGAACAGGAACATGGAAAATCTACTAGTGGCCACATCAGCAAAAAGAATAACTTTCATACCCCAGGAACTTTCCACTACCCAAAACCTCAGTAATGCAGAAGACCTGGAGATCACTCGCTGGTTTGACCTTCTGTAGGGTTAAAGTATATCCTTTTAGTCATAACATGTAAAGAAGACAGTATTTTAGAGCACTAATCTCTATCCTTCAGCTCTTACATTCTTTCCAGTCTTTCTGCCTCCTTTCCTGCAATGTTCCCCAAGCCTTAGTGGTGGCAGGTTCCTATTTAGAAATCAGTTGGAGGACTAACCAAAAGAAAAGGGATATAGGAAGACATGGAATTCTACTGCTGTGATAAGCACCATCACCAAAATCAATTTGAAGATGAAAGGCTTTATTTCAGCTTAATGCTTGCAGTCCATTATTCAGGAAAGTCAGAACAGGAACTCAAGGCAGGAATCTGGAAGGAGGAACTAGTGTAGAGGTAATGGAAGAGTTTTACTATCTTGTTACTCATGGCTTGCTCAACTTGCTTTCTTATATGTCCCCATGGCTACCATACCAGGGATGACACCACCTAAAATGGGCTGTGTCCTCCCATATAAGTCACTAATTAAAGAAATGTGAATACAAATAAAATATATTCTAAGTTGATTCGCTTAAAATGATCATCATATGAGCTATGGAGGTACCTTAGTCAGTAAAGTGCTTGTTGTGTAAGCATATAGACCTGAGTTCAATTCTTAGAGACCGTGTTTTAAAAAGCCAGCCATTGTGGTGTATGCTTATAATCTCAGTGCCAGGAAGGAGGAAACGTGGGTCCAAGGCTTGGTAGTTGAAAAACCCACCTGAATTGCTAGGAGCAGAACATAAAGTAAGCAAGTGTCAAATAAAAGGTTAATAGCACTTGTGGAATGACACCAAAGACTGACCTTTGGCTTCTATATACATGCATGAACATATGCAAACATACTCTCACACACATATGTGCACTGATATGATCTCATCTTTCCTCCACATGTACTATACATATATAAAATGATATTTCATATACTTATATAAATTCATAAAAAATTATAGAAAATTGTAATGGGATGGATGCAGATGGAGAAATGCCTTGAAAATGTCACAATGTCTTTGAAAATGGATATCAAATATGATATATATATATATATATATTATATCATCCTCCTTGAATATAACATATATTAAGATTTATGTATTCTCAAATAGAATATAATTTTATTTTTTTTCTTATTGGATTCTTGTGCCACTTAGATATAGAGAGTAGGAAGATGCTGAAGCTACCTAGAGTTAATCAATGGTTCCTTGTCTGTGTCACTTATACACTAAATAAAGACACATTGGTGATGAAGCCTTTGTATATTTTAAAGGAAACTAATCATTTATTTAAAACATTGCCTTAAGATGACATCATTAGCATTGCTACTACTATGCTATATAGACATTAAGGTTCGGGGGGGGTGGGCAGAATTGAGGCTTGGAAGTGAATGAAGATTAACCATTTGTTTGCACATGATTTGTTTACTATAACTTCAGCATTTGTTTTATATAGCCTGAGTACCTGACTCATATTTCTTGTTACCACTTCCTTCCAATATCAAAGCTGCATTTTGAACAGTGCATTAAATACTGGGAGGTTTGATAATCTTTAGTTAAAGTGGTCATGGAATATGAGCAAGAGGATAGCATTATGTTCAGAATTCTGAAGTATTTTTCTTTCTAACTGAAGTAAACAAAGTCTTCTCAAAATATAACACTTTTAGAGATAACTGAAAGAAATGCTATGCACGCTCAGTACAGCACCTAGCAAATGAGCAGCCCCGGGACCACCATTTTCATCTTTTTTTTTTTTCAGAAGAATTTAGTAGTTAAATATTTCTCTAAGGTTGAAGTCACAGCTTATTATTGCCAAGGTCACTATTATATTCTCCTCTCATAAATATCCTCATTCTTTTCTTTGAAACCAGTGGCTACTCTGTGATGAGCTACACAGACACATTCGATCTGAGTCTTGGCCAACTAGCCCCACATTATTATCAGATACATTCTCTATAGCTCTCCAAAAATAGGAAGAATTCTTCACAGGCTAGGATACCTATGCATCTATGTGTCTAAGATTCACGTTTGTTTCTCGGGTACATCTGCCTCATTTATTCACAACTTCATTCAACTTTTTTCTCAGTTAATATTCCCATTTAAAATGCAGCAAGTGGCTTCCTTTCCATATTTCTTCTGAATGACACCAGAGTTTATAACATACAGGATTTCCAGAAAACTATATGAATGTGACACTTGGGGCAAAAACCTTGAAGCTTATGATATAAAAATTTCCTAACAAGATAATATATTTACCAAACAGAGAAAATGCTAAACTTCTGCTTACTGCATTCTGTAACTGGCACAAATATATACATGGTTTGTGTACGATAGCCTTTTGAAACTGGGCTTACAAAAGCCTTCCAGGTAAAGAGCATTGCACATCACTCCCTCTTTCTATTGGATTCATTTAAGAGATACCAATGCATAGTTAAAAGCACTGTAGCATGGGTGAAGATATCTTTGTGGAGTTGATGGAAGTAGATTCATACATTGAAGCTTCCATGATTAAATTGTCAATTTCCTGTGGGGCTTTTCTTCTTGCCCCAAAGGTTCAAAAATACACTAATTGTGTAGAAATTTGGAGCCATATGTTAACAATACGTGCCAAAATAAACAGTGCATACATAAAGTCTCAAGTGAGCAGGTACACTGTCAGTGTCGAACCTTTCATACAAATGCCAGCGGAAATTATCTGCTTCAGTGATAAGGCAGAATACTTTAGGGTATTAACTAAAAGTGTCCATCAGTGACATTATGCAATATGCCATACAAATTGCAGAATGACACCTTCAGCAAGAGTTATTGACTCCTGAGGGGTGATGTGGCAGGTGCAAGACGACATAGAAATATAGAATGGATAATAAATAGCTCCTACAGGAAAGCTAAGATCAGAAATAGCTCCTGCACTCCTTTTAGAAAATCTATAGTGCAGCTGCTCTGGAGAGCCTGATTGGCTGTATCTTTATCTGAATGCAAAGAGAAAGAAAGCAGAACTGTCAGCCAGGGGTGTGCAGAGCTTCGAAATCTTAGTCTCCTTGATGTTCTTAGGCTCATAATGACTCTTGAAATTCTTCTAGCACTTATGCCCACTTTCAGATCAATGCCATACAACTGTACATAGGCTTACTATGGTCTTCATGGTTAGGTTCATGACTATCTGCTTAAGGTTGGCTTTCGCCAGAGTAGATATTGTGTGCAAATGACTTATTATAGATTAACAACCAGGAACAGTGGGTAAGAGAGCAAAAAAATGGACAAGAATGAAAAGTAAAAACGTGAATCATTGTAGACAAGGTCCAATAGGCAATAAGTAGTCTCTGCCAGAACCTTTAAGAGAAATCTATAGTGGGAGAACACCCTGTAGCTATCCTTGTTGGAAACAAAAACGGAACATTTGTAATTCCTTCTGTGCAAGTTATTGATTGAAGACTATTCTCCAGTTGTATAGAAGTGAACAAATGGAATATTTCATGTAATCCTTTTCCTTCCCATGTGGTCCAAATGAGTTCTAGAAGTCCCCAATATTTTCCTGCTCCAGAACTTTCTCTTTCTCTCTCTTTCAATTATACACTAGTTCTAGAAGGATAAGATTGGAATGATCTCATCTCCGTGCTACTTCTAACACTAGCAGTCAGTGAGCATTCAACAAACATTTATTAAATAAATAAATAAATAAATAAATAAATAAATAGGTAGATTAGCTTAACCTTTAATACCCACATTTGTACTGATCCAACTTGGATATGAGCAACTCAACTAAAATATGCAATCCAGCAATATTTATTTCGTTTAAAATTTATGAAGAACATCCTATGTGTTATCTCATTTGGCTCTTTACAACATTTCCTCGAATACAAAACAGCCAGGATTTTGTTTTACCTTCTCGCTATTTAGAAAGAGAAAGAAGTTATTTTTATGGGTCATAAACTGACATTATCTTTCCATATTTATAAAGCCTAGGATAAAGAGTAATGTATGTCATTAAAAATGATGACAGAAGCATTTAGTCTCTATCTGAAATACTTTATTGGATATATTTTTAAAACAGTTGTTCACCTTTGTATTAGAGGTTTAATCTAATTTGTCTTTGAAGCTCCAGGTTTTTATGTATTTCTTTCTTTCTTTTAGGAACTAAAGAAATGGTTATGTTGAATAAGCAAATTCTTGTATGTGTGGAAAGTTATTAAGTATATACCTCACATTTGACACTTTGCTAGGTATGGCATTATAGTCTGAGATCTTACTATCTCTCCTGTGTTTGAGGCCCAACACATTTTATTTCCTTATACACAGTGCTGAACAAGGGACATGAAGGGACTCAGTATTCAAGCTTCCCATTCACTGCATTCTTTGAAATTCCTCATTTCTCTGATCACATCTTTTTCATTGAAGAGTTTGAAATATTTAATAGGAACACCTTTAGCTTACACCTTTAGTACAGTGTTGTTACTATGTCTTAAGCTTCTACTATATTGCATATCAGTTCATTTAGTTCTCCCAACAACCTTGTAGAAAGGTTACAATTATTGATGCAGTTTAGAAAACAGAATGCTTATGTGGTAGCCCATTATATTAATTATTTTCCTCATTGCTCTGAGACCATACCTAAGAAAAGGAGCTTAAGGAAGGAACTGTTTAATTTGGGTCACAGAGTAGGGGAGGCAATATTGTCCGTTATGGCAGCTGTGATAGTTTGAACAAGAATGGACTTGAGGTTTAAAAAGCCCATGTCATTTCAGTTGGCTCCCTCTACCTTGTGATTATTGTCTCAACATACAAGCTCTCAGCTACTGCTCCAGCATTATTCCTGTCTACATGCTGCCATGCTATTGAAACTATAAGCAGTCCCTACAATAAAATCTTTCTTCTATTAAGTTGTCTTAGTCGTGGTACCTCCTCTAAGCAATAGAAAAGTCAACAGAGAAGGAACGGCAGTTGGAGAGAGCTAACTGCTCACGATCCAACTTTGGTCAAGAAGCAGAAGAGCACAGATACTGGTGTTCAGCTTATTTTCTAAAATTTTTATTCAGTCCAGGACCCCAGTCCATGCCATAGTGTTGCCCACATTTAGGATGGGTCTGCCCACCTAAGTTACCCTAGTCCGGACAATCATTCTCAAGCACATACATCATTTACTATCCTAGGTAGGTGATTCTAAACCTAGTAAGTCGGCAATGGAGATTAACTACAAGACTAATTGACATGTAGCAAGTAAGAGTACAGAAATGGCTTTTGATCCCAGGCCATATCCTTATTACCATTAGTGAATTTGTAGTCTGTATACTGACTTCATGAGTGAGCCTTGTATTTATTTCTTAATTAACACAGCCACGTTCAGGGCTTCTGAGTATGCAAGCCGCAGAGGACTATAGAGTGCCTTGCCTCAGGATCTGTTTATTCTTCAACATTACATCCTGAGATTTGAGCATATTATTAATCCTTTGTAAATATTTGATGAATAATTAAATGAACAAGCAAAGCTGATTTATCTCCAAATACCCAACAGCTTTCTGTAACTTTAATTTTCTCAGACCTTATTTTTAATGATGTTTCTTAAGTGCTTTAACCGCCCTCCTTGTAGCCCACCACCCACCAGAGATAGTAGAAAAGAAAGGATACAGGGAAGTGTACCTATTTAGAAAGATTCTTTTGAACAAATCCCACCTATGTTGTCTGGATAGTAACAGTTCAGTTCACAGGTTAGCAGGCAGTGGCAGCTCAATCCACTAGCTAACACTTCACAGATACAGCAGCAGTCCAGTTTGGTAGTCTGGTTAACAACAGCAATGATATGACCTAGCAGAGACAGCCAGGCCTCACCTTTGACTTGAGTCAACAGGAAGGACCCGGAGGGGCACCAGGAGAAGTTCTTGGCTATTCTTCTCTCAGGGAAGATGCCAGACTCACAAGCATTGCACAGATAGCTATACTAGCAAGCCACGTTCTGTCTCCTTCACTCAGTGGAGTCCTATTTATCCCCTCCAAACGTCACATGTCCTCCATGTGCCTTGCCTCAGCATGGGTCTTACATCAGCATGGACATCCAATCAGCCCAAGTCAGCAGAAGTGGCAAGAAACTGCAGTACATCACCAGATGATTTTTGGTGTGTTTCTTTCTGTAGAGTCCCCACAAAGGCAGCTCAACTAGTAAAATGTAAGGCAGACCAATATATGCATGTTGTTAGCAAAGAATTCTTTATCACATGTACTTTCACATGTTTGCTTTAGAAGAACATCCTCTCTCCTGTGTCTGCTTAGGTGAAACATTCCTTCATGAGTCTGCCTTAGTCTTTCACCTGTGTCCACTTCAGGAAAATACTCCTTCATGTGTTTGCCCCAGCAAAACACCATCCTAAACAACTGACTATCCAAAGAACCCTTACAGTTTACACTTTAGCTTTCCACTTGGGAAGTGTTGAAATTAGTTTATATGTTGAGAAGTAGTGACAGCAGGGTGCTACACATGGTTGAGGGAAGGAGACAGAACCCAGATGCTGATGCCTTCCTGGAGTATATATAAATGTTGTATACACTTATATTATACTGTATACATATATACAGTACAAATTCTGAGAATGGCATTTGCAATCATTTATTACACCTTTCAGGGCAAATTATGCTTAAACATACAAGGAAATTCTGACAAGACATCAAGCATGTTTTTCAATCTGACATTTTTATCTACTCATATGCTTTATATGGAAGTAGAATGAATTGTATGGTCTCTGGGAATATTTTAGTCTCATAGCTTCAATCATTAGGACATAGAAAGAGGAGGTGCTAAGTGAGGTAGGAAGTCCATAACTTTGTCATTATATTACTTGATAACATGGGCATAAACTCTAGGCTTGCTTGGGGAACAAGGAAGGAGAAGTTCTGAAGACTGATTGTTGGGGTTTCATTCTGTCAGGCCTAAGAAGATTGGACTTGGAAATTTACTTGGTTTTCCAATAAGCAGAAGTGGACCACTGAAAATTTCTTTATAGTGGTGTGGACAAGTTACTAGTGGCTGGTCTTTGCAAGTACATGAGCACATGTGACCAGAGATGAGTGACAGGGTATGTTCACCTCCTAAGCTCACCTCCCAAGACTTTATTAGGAGATTTATTTACTTTGACATGGCAGGCATCCCACCCTATGCCTTGAGGGATTGGGGAATGTTTTATCAAAGAATATTCACTTCTCTATAGTGACGCTTTCTCACATCTGATATAATATTCAAAATAGTCTTTTAAAGTATCAACAAATCTGGTCTCTAGTATGAAAGAACCACATATATAAACTCCATATTGTTCATTTGGCAAAATATCTAATCTTTTATGCTTCTTTGTCACTTTAAATATCTCTAATTATGCAAAATTGAGATGTTTCAAATTTGACAGAGAATATGAGATAAAGAAAATGATGCAGATCCAGACTTCAATTACACTCTGTGTGAGTGTGTGTGTGTGTTTGTGTGTGTATGTGTGTGTATCCAAATGTGTCCTTTCTGCTTTCTTCTCCTCTACACATGAAGTGATATGCTAATCTCAGAGGAATATATCCCATCTTTTCTCCTTTCATCACAAATTCATGGATTCCTTTGAAATATACACCTTTCAAAGAACATTCTTATTAAATATTGCATTTTAGTCTTATTCATGGCATTACATCACAAATTACGAGCTATCTGAATTCAGGTCAATTGTATCTCTTTTGGAAGCCTTATGGGATGGTTTTAGTATTTCATTCATGTGTCTAATCATTTAGTACATGAGTATACAACTTACCTTCTGGAGGGTAGCAGCTGCATTCTTTGGTTTAGGGCCTAGATTCTCAACATAAATGCTGTGGCTCTTTAATACTTTTCCTCATGTTGTGTTGACCCCCCCCAAGCCATAAACTTATTTTCTTTGCTATGTCAGAACAGCAGTTTTGCTATTGCTTTGAAACTTAATGAAAATATTTTGGAAGATAAAGGTGTGCCAAAGAGGTTATGACTGACAGGTTGAAAACCACTGTTGTGGGGATTTCTCTGACCTGAGCACTTTTGTCCATTCTTGCATTAAAAAAGAGAAGAAGATGAATTAATGACTTTAGAGAGACCTCTCCTACAGTGAGTAATGAGAATTTAAGTAAAACTTCTTACTTGGGAATAATAGTTCAGGAATATGCCTATAATGGCTTCTAGAATTATTCACAGAAAATGGCTTCATTTGCTATCAGAGAAAAATGAGCATAATACCTCATCTTTCTTTGTCTGCTTACTTTCACTACTCAGTCTTATATATGCATTTTTATTTACATTCACAATACAATACTTTCACCTCAATCCTTGACTTAAGAAAAAAAAAAATCATCCTATATAGGACTCTAGTAAATGTCCTTTTAATTAGACCAAATTACAGAGTATGGTACAACATGAACTAAGACCTGAATGTGCTATGTTCCCAAAGTACTGGGGACCCATTAGTCAAATGTGAGCACTTGTAAACATGAAGTGCACTGTGGTTCAAAGACAGCAGTCCTAGTTGTTAGAAGAGAAGAGTACATATCAGGAACTCTGGCTTCTATTTTTAGATTTCGCACTGACCCAGAAAACCTGTTTCCCAACAGAACAGTAGTGACCTTCTCACACTCAGAGAAATGGTCCATGATGCCTAAGGAGAGAACAGTTCTCCATTTGTAGAAGCTACAGAGGAATAGAAGAAGGAAATAAGAGCTTAGATCCTCTTCATTGGCAAACATGGTGCTTTCTGATTTCTTTTGATAGCTAAATAGAAAGTGGTATGCCTAGCAGTGCTATAGTCTTGAACAGAATTTAGGTCTTCTAGCTGAGGCTCTGAGACTCAGTCTCCCAAAGAGTGATAATCTCTATTTTGAAAGTTTTACATTAGAAGGAAAAATTTCAGTCATATTGTAATTGGCTGTGCTGTGTTTGGTTGATATCCTTAAGAACCCTGTTTTTTTCTGAAGGGAAACTAAAGAAGATTGAATCTCAGGGAGGGGGAAGTTGAGTGGGAAAGTGGGAGGAGTGAGGGAGGAGAAACAGTGATCTGAATGTAAGATATGAGAGAAGAATTTTAAAAATGTGAAACCATGACTCTCCTTCAGATATCAAATCAATACGTGTTAAAAAGTATTTAACTTGTCAATCAATTAGGAAACCAAAGAGATAAAACAGCCAGTTTAAGAAATTTGCAAGGAACATACACAGATCAAGAATACTGAAATCAATGTGGAAAGGAAGGCAAGACTTACATCTACCACAGTGGGAAAAAGAAGTTACTTGAGCTTTAAGAGAACAGAATTTGCATGTCCAAAAGATAGTTTGCATTATAGCCAGTTTTATATTTACATAGTTGTAAATATAAAATGGAATCAATCCAAATCAGTTAATACCAAAGGATGTATTATACAAAAAAAAAAGCGTAGTATTTCATTGAAGGAATTTTTTCCCTTGACATTCATGACTCTTAGATTTCATAATATAAAACCCACAAGGAGTGATCCAGTGTTTTTCTACAGTTTATACCCTTTGAAATTCCAGGTCTTTCCCAGAACACTGAGTAGAGGTGAGGGAAATGAAAATGTAAATTCAAGAAATCAACTGACAGTCAAATGAAGGAAAAGCCCATTGGAGATCAGGCACATCCAGGATGTCCAAGGTGATAAGAGTACAGCAGGAGAAAAATCTCAAGTTGATAAGGAATATCCTTCTACAACAACAGAAAGGAGAGCCTTGCTAACATTTCTTACACAGGATCCTTTGTTGCTGGTGGTAGTGTCAAGATCCGGTTTCTCTGTGTATCCCTGGCGATTCTATTCTGTAGACCAGGTTGGCCTCAAACTCAAAGAACTGTCTGTACCAGCACCACCAAGCCCATGCACAGGATCTTGTTCATGTCTCCTAGCAAAACTGGGGATTTAGTAAAGAATTTCATCTTTTAAAACTGAGGAGACTGGAGCCCAGAATAATTAAATAGCCTCCAAGTTAAGTTGTCAAATACTGTATAGCATAGAGTATTAAACACAGCTTTTAAGACTTTAATAACTTTTTAATGCTATTCCACAATGTACTGTTGGACAGAACAACAGTCATAAAATTTTCTATTCCTCACCTCAAACAGAGAAGCTCAACAGAGACTTCCAAGGAGTACATTTCATGTTTTGCATTGGTGATTCTCATGCTCTATCATAATTCCTTCATTCTGTTGAGTGTTTTGGAGAGACAACATAGAATTCTTCTGTAATCTTGTGGGCTAAGATAACACAATTGATTTTTTTCCTTTTTTAAAATTAGGTATTTTCTTTATCTACATTTCAAATGTTATCACCTTTCCTGGTTTCCCCTCTGAAAACCTCCTATCCAATGCCCTCTCCCCCTGTTCACTAACCCACCCATACCCGCTCCCTGAACTGGCATTCACCTACTCTGGGGCATTGAGCTTTCTCAGGACCAAGGGCCCCTCCTCCCATTGATGTCCAACAAGGCCATCCTCTGCTACATATGCCCTACCTGGGGGGAGTCCATCCCATATACAATCAACAAACCCAGAAACTATTGTGGATAGTGCCAACAAGTTCTTGCCAACAGGAGCATGATATAGCTGTCTCCTGAGAGACTCTGCCATTGCCTGACAATTACAGAGGTAGATTCTCTCAGCTAAACATTGAACTGAGAACAAGGTCCCCAATGGAGGAGCTAAAGAAAGGACCAAAGGAGCTGAAGAGGTTTGCAGCCCCATAGGAGGAACAACAATATGAACCAACCAGTAACCCCAGAGCTCCCGGGAACACAACTGATTTAAATTAATTATTTGACCAGTGGATAGCTAGAAATTGAACTTGGGAAAGTCCACAAGCTATGCACTCACGTCATCACTAAGCTCTGCAGATTGCCTTTCCAGTGAATTACCCTTTGAAGGTGAAAAGATAAATGCAGTCCCTGATCTTTTCTTCACACAGAGGTTCATATTTTTGGTCAATACATACATTATTAAGTGCCTACTGTAAGATCAAAACTATATGGAGTATACAGCAGAACATACCAGTGAGTCAAGCACAAGCCGTGACCTGTATAGAGTGTGCTACAAAGACTTAGACAAATACTAAAGATGTTAAAGAATAACACAACATGGGGCAGGGTATAAGATTTTAGAAAGGCCAAGAAATGTGATGTTCAGATTGAATGACAAAAAATTATTAAGAAAGTGTCATTGGATTTCAAAGAACAAGTAAAGCAAACATGGAAGCAAATGTGTCTATGTGTATGGGCCATTTCCATGGATTATTATTACAACACAAAGAACAGCATAATTTCTTCATTACAAATTATTAATATCAAAAATCTATTTTTTAATTTGTTCAGTACTAAGAAGTTGATGAACTTGCTATTCATTTTGCAAGAGAGTAGAGGATTCAATTAACAAGTCAAAGTCATGTTTAATTCTATTTGTGTAACTTTCTAAAATGAAAGGAAATGTCATTTGCACTCATGAGAAATTCTCAGGGTCCCCTTATTTCTACATTGATTTAAAATGACATTTAAAACTGTCTTCTTCTTCTAAGGGCAAATAGATCTTTATTTATTATCTGAAGCAATCCTAAGACAGAAGGAACCTTATGTTTTTCAGCACTACTCTGTCAGATGACATTTTTTATGACATAAATAGAAATATATGTAGATCTACAAACTGCTGTAAGACTAAAGGTTCCATTTTACTTCTAAGACTTTAAAAATGTAAAACCAACCTTGTACAACAAAACAACACACTCCAAATCTCCCCTAACATCAACACCCACTTTATGATTACTATGATCTTGTAACAAGCAAAAGGGCAACAGATTACTTGTATGAAAAACATCCCTTGGAAATGCTTGGTTTGGAGCATAGATTTTGTTTCAGCTGACATTTCTTATGGAATGGTTCAAGAGTTTTTCTGAAAATTGTTTTTGACTCATCAGTAATGCTCGGATTTCTCCTATTTAGCACCACAATTCCCCAACTAATTATAAATCAGAACTAGAGGATCAAATATAATGACATATAATGGGCACTCAACAACTACTTGATGTTATGAGGGACTGGAGGTGTTTCAGTATAAAATACATCAATTTCAACAAATGTCTGCCAATTTAATTTACAATTTACTTTCATAATGAACAAACATATTGAACAAAGTGTGAGGTTTATAATGCTGCCCCGTTTTTCTAATAGTTCTTTTTATTGAAAATAATTTTTCTCACATAATATATTCTGATCATAAATCCCAATTCCCCGTAGGTCCTACTCACTCCTCCATCTACCCAGTTTACCTCTTTCCCATTTCCTTACTCTTTAGAAAACAATCAAGCAGGTGAACCAACAAATACACACACAGGCATGCATGCATGCACACATACCATAAAAACACAAAATCAGAAACCATAATATATAGGTAAAAGACTATTAAGACAAAAATTGCTCAAACAAAGCAAAATGGGACAAAAATCTGCAAAAATTCCATTGAATTCATTTTGTGTTGAGCATATATGCTGGACATTGGGTCTACCCTTAAGTATGGTTTATATACCCAGTGGAACTCCATTGGAGAAAATTAATTTCCCATGGCAAATAGATGTCAATTGGAGATAGCATCTTGGTTAGGGATGGGAGCTTATGTTCATTTGTCCCTCTCGACAATGAGACCTTGTCTGGCTTGTACATGTGCTGGTCCTGTGAATGTTTTCATGGTCTCCATGAGTTCATATGTGCATCAGTTCTGTTGTGTCCGGAAAATGCTTTTTCTTGCTGTCATCCATACCCATTTGCTAGTACAATGTTTCCACTTTCTGGTCTCCCTAGCTATCTGAGCCCTGAGAAACAGTATACCAACTTGTTTTTACCTAAAGTTTGTATAGGAATTTTCAGATTCATAAATCTTTTAAAAATAGGTCAAACATTGTCATGAGAAAGTTATATGACTGAGAAATATTTTAATTATAGCACTAGTATTTGGAGAAACAGAAGAATATTCTGTAGCTTATTTTATTACCATATAGCACATGATCCTTGAATATCCCTTTCACACAGCTTGCTATATTTACCTTAGTTTTTATAATATAATGGTTCTTAACTGAGAGAAAATTTGTCTTCAAACATTAGCAATTAATGGGGAAAATTTTTACTAGAAGTTCTGTTACCTAATGGATAGAGAGTAGGGATTCTGGTAAACATTTTACAGTGATGCTGAAAACTCACTGCAACCAAGAATGATAATGATCCACATGCCAATGTTGCCAAGGCTGACTAGCACGTATTATTAAAAATAAATATAGAAGCATTTCAAAACCATGGTAGTTACAGGAATTCTCCAGACACAAAGATGACACACAATTCTAGGAGCAATAAAGTTATGAAGAGTGGAAGATTCTTGCCAGGAAATTCTGTAAAGTTAAAAAATATTCGGCTTTCCAGTTAAAAGAGAGAAAAAATGATAAGATTGGCAACATTTTGATAAATATTAACATTAGAGGTTGCTAAATTGTAATCTAAAGATTTCAGTTTATTTGATATTAAAATTATTGGGGGTGAGGAGGGAAGACTAGAAAGATAGTTCAGCCACTAAGAAAACATATTGTTTTTGCAGAGGAACTAGAGTTCAATTCCTATCTCTACATGGTGCCTCACAAGCATCCATAGCTGCAGGTCTAGGGAATCCAGTGTCCATTTCTGACATCTGAGGTCACCAGGCACGTAAGCAAAATACTCAGATACATAAAAATAAAATAAAGGAGTTGGGTGACATACTTCCTGAACAGATATATTTTAACAATTTGAGGAAGTTATAACAATAATAGTAATATAGCAAACAATAATATTATAGCAAACATTACTATTATTGATAGCTACAATTATTTAATGAACAAATGTGTGCTCACCACACATTACTACCAATTCTCACA
The DNA here is from genome assembly GCA_019843855.1 of Hylomyscus alleni. Taxonomy (NCBI): domain Eukaryota; kingdom Metazoa; phylum Chordata; class Mammalia; order Rodentia; family Muridae; genus Hylomyscus; species Hylomyscus alleni. Next base: position 18,648 of record JADRCC010026775.1, read on the forward strand.
ATTATTATCATCAATCCTATTATAAAGAGAGTTTCTGCAATCTGTTTAGTCAATAGGTGATAATAATCAGAGCTATCATGCTTCAATCTGCTTTTGATAACTATGACTTAAGGTCTATCTACATTTCTTTCAAGATAATTTGTTTATCCTTGATACTCCTGGG
>JADRCC010027081.1:0-10692 GCA_019843855.1 Hylomyscus alleni
AAAAAAAAAAAAAAAAACAAGGAAAGAAAGATTTCTGGCAGTCAGATAGTGGGCAACATTCCTTACTGTGAAACATGTTTCTGTTCCCCAAAAGAAATCATTTACTCTGATAGAAGGAACACAAGGCTCTGTGCTGACAAATATCTATGATTGCATATTAAAGCTGATACTTGGCTTCTAGGATTCTTCAGTCCCTACACACTAGTGTGCTGTCCCCTCTTACCACCTCCATTCTACTACAAACTCCCAGGTCCTTTTCAGCTCATGGGCTCCCCAGCCCTCCACCTTCTCATTCCCCTTATAACTTTCCTGAATTTTGTGACTCTTGTCCTGTCACTTTTCTCATAGACAGTGCTGGCTATGTCTAGTCTACCTCTCTGACGTACTCTATATGCCTCTGGATATTTTCTTTCTCTAACACCCAATAAAAACCATTCCTCTAAAGGGATGGCCATTTCTGAAGTTTCTTTACTGAACCCTCTTGAATACAAGTCACTCATCCGGCCTTAGGTTTGCCTGAGTAGCTTAAGCATGAGAAAACACTTGTCATATTTTAGATCGATACGTTCTCCATGTAAATATAATTTTAAGCTTAGACTCTCAGTCCTTCACTTTCAGTCCTTCCAGCTTTCTCTACCACACAGTGGTCTCCTTATGTTACTGTCACAAAGTACCACAGACCAGGTGGGCTTTGCAAGCAAGACTCACTTTCTCATTATACTTGAAGCTTGAAATCCAAAACCGAATCAAGAACTTTCCGGCTTGTAGATGATGATGTCTCACAGCCCTTTGGTGACACATGCGAGGAGAAAATATGCCTGCTCAAGAGGTTTCTGCTTTGTGTTTTAAGGCCAATGCTAACATTATGGAAAGAGTGCTATATCTTTAGAATACTATCCTTTTACTTTAATTACTGGCTTGGAGGGCAATCCTGCAGATATAAGGGTTTATGGTTTTAAAATATGAGTTTTAGAAAAGATGAAACTCTCATTTTGTTATTCTAATAGCAGTTTCCTCCCTTTTTTTTTTTTTTTTGGTGATTACTAAAACTGCTGAAAAGACTATGTGATATGTGTCTTCCCTTTGCTGTTTCCAGCGTGGATTTTTCTCCAGGCTGCAACTGACAGTTCACCTACATTGTTACCTCTGATGATGGTGCCTTTTAGAACCTTGATGAGAACATCAAGAGAGAACATGCTCTGCCTCACTTTCTTATATCACTCTTTTCCTGACTAATCATTTTCTTTATTTTATTCTATTTTATTTTAATTTTTTAAATCATTTTCTTATGGTCAAGGAACTTCTTTGTGGTGACAGTAGGCAGAATTATGGATGCACTTTCAAATCTCCACCCAACGGTCCCTCCACCACCCAAAAAACTGAGTACTCTTTAAAGTCTACAGCAAAACAAAAACAAAAACAAATGAACAAACAAACAAAAAACAAAAACAAAAGAACCCCAAAGTAAAACAGAAGCCTGATAACATTTTGTGAGACACAGTTTAGACCTATGAACTCAAGAATACAAGTTAATTTGTTTTAAAGTTTGAATCTACTAAATTTGGGAGGACTTACGGTATCAAATAGCAAAACTAACACAGTGGAGTCCCTTTCAACAAGTAGATGTGGCTACCAAATGACCAAATTGTCAAGTATGTGAAGAGCTCCATCTCTAATTACTAAGCATATTTTTCCCCAGAAAATTCTTTCTTGAGAGACTTCTTATAAAAATAACTTTATTTTTAAATGTTTCTACCTGCTTGCCGTGTATGCCGTGGTTAGAATTCATGCTCTTCTTCCCTCAAGATCCCTGTCATTTGGGAGAACATGGTATATGTACAATTGTTACTTTAGAGATGGGTTTCTCCTGTGTGGCTCTGGGGCTGCTCTCATGAGAATAACTTGTGTTTTATGGTGTGAACACATAGAACGAGCATTTTATGAGCATGAAATGCATTGTGACATTTGAAATCAGTTGTTCCTCTTTATGGGGTCTGGATGGAAAAAGTTTTTACAATGTTTCTTAAGGGATAAGATATTGTTTGTGAATAACGAAATCTGTGTGAATAAACAGTTACAAACCTAAACTAACTGTTTCCTTTATCTTAGTAATTTTTACCTAATGAGCATAAGATTCTGATACACTGTTTCTATTTAGCTTTGGTCTTTACACAATATCCCACAAATTATTTGTCTGGTGACCTAAGATTCTCCTACTGAGAATCCCAAAAGGCCAAGAGTTTTCACTTTCCATGAGGGTTCCCATATACTTTATTTTTTAATTCCCTTCTTGTATTTCCTTTCTCCCTTAGAATATAAATAAGCCTTGAAATATTATGTGTCTAAATTGTTTTCTGTATTTTATGATTAATAATTGATTTATATCATATATGATTTATAGTTTCTTAGCTTGGAGGTTGTCTTACTACTTATTTTTTCTAAATGAATTTAATTACTTTATTTTTTTCTGGGACTTGAATGTAGGGCCTTGAATGTGCTAAACAATGAGTCCTACCAACTGTTTTAAGTAAAGTTTTCTTTTTTGAAATGCAGCTAGAATCATTCGTGCATATATTACCTTTCATTACTTTATTGTCATCATAGCAGAACTTCATAAATATGAAGAGATTTCATGATCTAAAATTTAAAACAACTGAAGGAAGTGTTCATCCATTTAGTTATAAATGTTAGGAATTAATGGACAGAGACTTTGGAAAGATTTTGTGTTAGTTACTGTTTCAGGAGTTCAGTCCATTGTAACACAGAAGACATGGGAAATGAGATAAACTAGGAAGCAGTGGATGGAGGACAGAACCACAGGCAAGTGCAGCTTCACCATCTATCTCTAATGATCTGCTGCTGTCAGCCACAGTTCTCTACTAAAGGCTCCAAAATCTTTCCAAAAATTGCACAAGCCTAGGACACACTATAAGGTAAGAAACCTATAGGTTCACTTTAGATTCAGATAAAAATAAGTGATCTTATAATAGGGGAAAGGAAGCTCCCACTGTGTGCTTTAAATACCTTACTCCAAAGTCAGTTTTGAAAAGTAAGAGACTACAATAAGAGACAAAAGAACTAGTTGAAAGGGATTTAGACTGGCCAAATGAAGGTGACCCCAGTATCACAATAATGATAGCCATAGAGTACCAGAGCGTCAATAAACACATGCTAATATAAATAAATGTGTAAGTGACAGAAAAAGAGAAAACTCTCAGAATAGAGAGACAACTGATAAATGTTAGAAGTAGGGAATTATCATTTGACAGCACTAGAGAAGTTTGATTCAACTGGGAATTGCTCAGGGGATGGTAGGCACAGTCAAGATGAAATGGAACCCTGGGTTGCTACTCTGTTCTCTATGTTTACCTGCATAGGGATGGTTAGAAGGCTAGTCTCAGTTGAGTTGATTGAGAGCGTGCTTATATTAGACATTTACAATGGAATTGTCATAGAAAAAACTCAGTTTTATTTTTCTTAGAAGTTCATAGCCCCATGGTTTTCATTGGTGAAAATCACATTGTCAGTCCAAATTCCAGGTCAAAAGAAGTAGATATCATTTCTGAGTGAGAGTAATAGCAAAATTACTGAAGCCCTCTTTGATCTTCCTTTGTCACACAGGCAGTGCATCTGGAATAAAGCCTAAGTAGTGGATGGCAGTGATATTTCAGTGTTGAATGGATACCTGGCTTAAAAGGTTGTCTGAAGAATACGTTTCACTTTAGAGGAAATAAACATTGGAGGGTTTGCAGTATTTAGGGACAATAAAGTACTTATCTCATCTGTAGCTTGTCAGAGCAATCTTAAAGGAACCCATCTTCACACATGCTTTGAGGTTCTATATGTCTATGGAGAGATGTAGGGAGGGACAGAGAGAGCAAATGGACAACTGTGTTAAAATACTATTGATCATTATTGTTAAAGGGAATATTGGTGATCTGGCTATTTGCATTTAAGTTCAACATTTCAAAATAAAATTACAAAATTATATATTTGGATTTGCTGTTTGTATATGGTATATATTTATGTGCTCACATGTACATGGGCTCAACATGTATGTAGAAGCTCAGAAGTTGATGTTCAGGGGTTTCACTCGATTGATGTCCATTTTATTATGTATTGAGGTAGGATCTATTGCTGAACATGAAGCTGGCTAATTCACGCTAATCAAATTACGTGACCTGCACTCCCCTACATTCTTCTAGAGCTCTGTCTTTATAGGTATGTTGCCACACCATGCTTGCTTTACAGACTTTCTTGGGATCCAAGTTCTGGTCTTCATTCTTGCTCAGTAGGCACTTTCTTTATAAAATCATCTCATCGGCATTTATACTTAAATTTAAATGGAATAAAAGCTGATTCCGTTGAGACATGTTTTCTGCCTCCTATTAAGAGTACATTCCTTACTCTTGAGGGGATGGATATGATAGTGACCTCTATTTAGGGATGTGTGCTACAAGATCTCACACACTCCATGTTAATTACCATTTTACTGCATTAAGGAGCTTCTCTGACTAACATGTTATAAACCAAATGGACCTAACAGATATCCACAGAACCTTTCACCAAAAAATCCACAAAAAATATACCTTATTCTCACCACTTCATGGATCCTTCTCCAAAACTTACAACATATAAGAGTACAAGGCAAGCCTCAGCAGATACCAGAGGGTTGAAATAACCCCTTGCATCTTATCACGACACCATGAAATAAAGTTGGACTTCAACAACAACAGAAACAACAGAAAGACTTCATACTCATGGAAAATAAACAATTCTCTACTCAATGATCACTTTGTCAGGGAAGAAATAAAGAAGAAAGAAATTAAAAACTATCTGGAATTCAATGAAAATGCTTACCCAAACTTATGAGACACAATAAAAGCAGTGCTAAGAGGAAAATTCATAGCACTAAGTGCTTTCATAAAGAATTTGAAGAGATTTCATGCTAACAACTTAACAGCACATCTGAAAGCTCTAGAACAAAAAGAAGCAAACATGCCCAATAGGAATAGATGGTAGACATTCCAGGGACTAAACCACTAACCAAAGACTACACATGGAGCAACCCATGACTCCAGCTGCATATGTAGCAGAAGATGGCCTTGTTGGAGAGGCCCTTGGTCCTATGAAGGCTTGATGCCCCAGTGTAGAGGAATGCCAGGGTGGGGAGGCAGGAGTGGGTGGGTGGGTGTAGGAACACCATCTTAGAAGCAGGGAGGGGGGGATGGAATAGGGGATTTCCAGAGGGAAAACTTGGAAAGGGGATAACATTTGAAATGTAAATAAATAAAATGTCCAATAAAAAAGAAAAAAGAAATAAAGGAAGGTATGGTAGGAAATAGTCAAACTCAGGGCTGAAATTAGTCAATTAGAAACAGAGTAATAGAAAGAATTAACAAAACCAAGAGTAATTTTTTTATTTGGAGAAAATCTACAAGATAGACAAACCCTTAGCCAAAACTAATCAAAAGGTACAAAGATAGAATCCAAATTAACAAAATCAGAAAAGAAAAGGGAGACATAATAGTAGAAACTAAGGAAATTAAAAAACAATCATTAGGTTTTACTGCAAAAATTTGTACTTCACAAAATTGGATAACCTAAATGAAATGGATGAATTTTGAAATAGATGAACACATACCAAAGTTACATCAAGATCAGATAAAACATTTAAACAATCCCCAAATCCCCAAGGAAATACAAGCAGTCATTCATTAAAAGTCTCTCAACCAACAAAAGCCCAGAAACAGAAATGCAGAATTCTATCAGAGTTTCAGAGAAGAAATGCTACTAATACTCTTAATACTATCCCACAAAAAGAAATATAAGGAACACTACTTAATGTAGTCTGTGTGATCAGTAACCCTGATGTTGAAACCACACAAAGACTCAACAATACTACCCAATTGTCCAAGGACTCAAAATGTAACATATTCTTGGTACTGGGTGTTCTATTTGGTAGCATGCAATGTCTAGTAGTGGCATTTTCCCCATTACATAGTAACTAACTCCATCTCTTAGTGAGGGTTTTACTGCTGTGAATAGACACCATGACTAAGGCAAGTCTTATAAAGGACAACATTTAATGGGGGCTAGCTTGTAGGTTCAGAGGTTCAGTTCATTATCATCAAGACTGCAACATGGCAACATCCAGGCAGGTATGATCAGGAGGACCTGAGAATTCGACATCTTCATCTGAAGGCTGCTAACAAAATACTGGCTTCCAGGTAGCTAGGATGAGGGTCTTAAAGCCCACACCAACAGTGACACACCTACTCCAACAAGGCCACACCTACTTCAATAGGGCCACATCTTCTAATAGTGCTACTCCCTAGGTTGATCATATTCAATCTATCACATTCCATTCCTTGACCTCCATAGGCTTATTCAAACATATGAGTCTATGGGGGCCATACCAAAACAGCATAACGCAAAATACATTTAGTCCAACATCAAAAGTCTCCATAGTCTATAGCAGTTTCAACAAAGTCCAAAGTTCAAAGTCTCTTCTGGTATTCATCAAATCACTTAACTGTAATCCCCAAAGCAAGACAGGAAACCAGCGAGACAAAGTCCAAAGTCTGCATATGCATGGCTGATGTCAAAGTGGTCTTCAGATCTCCAACTCCTTTTTCATCTTTGTTGACTGCAAGAAACTTCTTCCTCCTTAGCAGCTTCTCTTAGCAGATATCTCAAGACTCTGGCATCTTGAACATCCTGGGGCCTCCAAGGCAACTTCAATGATACAGCTTCTTGTTTCAATATCTGGGATCCACACATAATCTGGGCTCCTCCAACAGGCTGGCATCACTTCTCCAGCTCTTCCCTCTGTAGCACTCTAAGTTCAGGTCGATCCAATCCACTGCCACTGTTGTTCTTGGTGATCATCCCACGGTACCGACATCTCTAATACAATGGGGTCTTCTGCTGCAACTAGATTTCACTCATAGCCTCTCATAGGCTCTCCTCATGGTGCCAAGTCTCAAATCCTTTGCATGCACCTTCACCAATAGCCTTCCCTGGTCTCTCACAGTGCCAAGCTTCAGCTGTTCTCCATGACGCCTTTATGCCTTCAAAACCAGTACTACCTTGGTGACTCTTACACATTATCAAGTACAGCTGCAGCACCAATTATATCCTTGACTATCTCTGGAACACAGCTTCTTTGTGCTTTCAGAAAACACTTCTCAGAAAATTTTACCTCAATGACGCTAGTCTCTTCTTAATCACCACTAATTTCTTAGCTCCAGCTAACCATCATCAATTGTCCCAGTAGTCTCTTTTATTTTTCACTCTAAAGCTAGAACCACATGGCTGAAACTGATGTGTTCTGCTGCTTGCTAAGGCTGGAACATTGCCCCTCTTATTCTATCACCAGCTTTCTGTTTCCCAACTCCTTCTCTGCCTAAGCTTTGTTTTCCTGGAACTTGTTCTGTAGATTGACCTTGAACTCAGAGATCTGCATGGCTCTGTCTCATGGGATGAAAGGTGTGTACTACCATGCCTGGATCTAAATTTAGCTGGGTAGAATCTTGTCCCCAAATCCTTTCATTGGTTATGCTCTAGAACATAGGATTCAGTTTTATTTCACTTCCTGGTACCCCTTTAATACTTGAAACATATATTTTATATTTTTCCTTTCTCAACTTGCTACACTTGTTTAAAATGCTCTTCATGAGACTTAACTAGAGAACGAAGTCTATAATGGGCATTTCTGAGACTTCCTTTGCCAGTGCAACTAATCTGAGTCTCTTCACCTTAGCCTCAGGCAGACTCTTCAAACAAGGGCAAAAAGTAGCAACATTCTTAACCAAAATACCATAAAAACAGTCTCTAGGCCACATACTGAAGTTCTTTTCCACTGAAATCTCTTAAGCCAGGTCTGCACAGTTCAAATCACTCACAACAACAAAGTATTCCATATTCCTATTAGGAATTAAGCCACACTTAAAAAATTCCATGTCTTTCCAAATCCAAAGTCCAAAAATTCACATTATTCTAAACAAAAGTATGATCAGGCCTATCACAGCAATACCCCAGTCCCTGGTACCAACTTCTGTCATAGTTAGGGTTTTACTGCTATGAACAGACACCATGACTAAAGCAAGTCCATTATAGAAAGGACAACATCTAATATGGGGTGGCTTGCAGGTTCAGGGGTTCAGTCCATTATTATCAAGGTGGGAACAAGGCAGTATCCAGGCAGGCATGGTACAGGAGGAGCTGAGAATTCTACAGTTTTATTTGAAGGTTGCTAGCAGAATACTGGCTTCCAGGTAGCTAGGATGAAGTTCTTAAAGCCAAAGCCCACAATTACACACCTATTCAAACAAGGCTATTCCTTCTAATAGTGCCACTCCCTGGACTGAGCCTATGCAAACCATCACACTCTGTATATGAGAGATTTTATAGTAGTAAGCTGCTGTATAGATTTTTCAGAAGGTCTTCAGTATTTGGTATCCTTCTCCATCCTTGTCCTCTGTGCTGTCTTCCTACTCCTCTCACCAAATAATCCTCATCTAAATTTCCCATTATCCCTTTATAACATTAAATTCTATTTCTCATATCTTGGAAGGTCTTCCCTCCAACTCAGGTTACTTTCTATCTAACCACTATGCATATTCCATATGAACACACATATCTAAAACATTAAACTAACATACCCCTGTAAGAGAAAATGTGCCATTTCTGTCTTTCTTGATATGGGTTACATCACTCAAGATTATTCTAGGCTGACTGTTTTCTAGACACAACAGGGTTGATACACATACTAAGTCACAGATATTATGACAGCTTATACAACATCTTTACAACTTCAAGCTAGATGAAACACCATTATGATAAAGGGAATTTGAGCACAAAATCATACTTCTAACCAATCATCTATTTGCAATTGCTAGTTGCTGGGATAATGAAAATTAGTTTTCTTCAGTGAAGTAACAATGAGTCCAGCAACCATATTCCAGGGATGCCCTCATGATCAATACAAATCAGACTGTCTTAGTTAGGATTTTACTGCTGGAACAGATACCATGACTAAGGCAACTCTTATAAGGACATTTATTTGGGCCTGGCTACAGAAGTTCAGTCCACTATTACCAAGGCGGGAACGTGACAACATCCAGGCAGGCATGGTGCAGGAGGAGCTGAGAGTTTTACATCTTCATTTGAAGGCTGCTAGCAGAATATTGGTTTCCAGGCAGCTAGGATGAGGGTCTTAAAGCCCACACCAACATTGACACACCTACTCCAACAAGGTCACACCTACTGCAATAGTGCCACTCCCTGGGCTCAGCATATACAAACCATCACACAGACTATATATATATTTTTAAGAGATAGAAAGAACATGAAGTAGTAGTTTTCTGAAGAGGATTGGGGAGAGATTATGGTAGTAGAAAGGATATGATCAAAATCTATTGCATACAAGTTCAAAAAATATTATAAAAAAGGATAAAAAGGTGAAGTAAGACACCTGCAGTGCTCATAAGTAGTATAATACAGATTGATGATAAATAGGATTGATGACCAGACATGGCATTGAGCAATGGGCTCCTTGGGTTGTGGTCCTCAGCACAGAAGTTCCACTGGCTGCCCATTTCCACAGAGAGGCCAACATGCAAAGCTTGCCAGTCACACTGCATCTCTAACATTCTGCTTTGTCCCTAATGCTCACCCTAGAAAACAAATGATCAGCCAAGTTTAATTTTCACCAAGCACTGAGACCGTTTAAACACAGTCAGATTTACCCAAAGTCTAATGGATTCCTTAGCTCAGACCAAAAGCTGTGGCTCTTCTTTACGTGTTGGAAAAATTCTTCTACATGAGCTTATTCCAAATGGATAAATAGACCAACTATGAGTAATGTGGTTTGTTTTGTGCATAACTTGTATTTTTACAAGAGAAGAAATCTTCCATAATAGAAGTGGATCTTGTTGAACTGGAAGTATAGTTGGTAATTAAAACAATTTTTACTGTGTCAGCAGTAGTGACTATTGAAATATCAAAGGACACAAAGTAAAAAGTAGTGAATTTTAGAGCTAGAGACTTTTTTCTTCAAGGAAAGTTATAAACATATTCAAATACATGAATAAGTGAAATTCTTCTTAAGTAAATTGTGTGTGTGTGTGTGTATGTGTGTGTGGTATAAATGCACCCTCACAATATTTTAAAACTGGAAAGTATATGACTCCTTCATTTCTCACATCTCTACCCAGGATACCTCCCTGCCATCTCCCTCCATGGGAAGTGCTGACATTTTGTTGAAACGTTGTATGAAGAGGATCCCTGCTGTGAGCTGGAAATGCTCTTCCTTCAAAAAATGAGAAATCAGATGTCAAATAACCTACAAGAAAAATTCTTATCAGCTTTAATATTACTCTGAGGTCATTTTAACTTCGACTAAATTTTTCTTTTAATTATTGATTCTTTGTTAGTTTCACATCATAGATCCCAGTCTGCTCATTTCCCTGTTCTCTCATGATCACCCTTTGCTCTTGCAACTACCTCTAAAATAAAATACACACACACACACACATGCACACACACACACACACCACTACCACCACCACCACCATCACCACCACCACCACCACCACCACCACCACCACCACCACCACCATCACTACCACCACCAATAACACCACCACCACCACCATCACCACCATCACCACCACCACCACCACCATC
>JADRCC010027111.1:0-26063 GCA_019843855.1 Hylomyscus alleni
TTTTTTTTTTCTTGAGACAGGATTTCTTTGTGTAGCCCTGGCTATCATGGAACTGTAGACCAGGCTGGCCTCAAACTCAGAAATCCACATGCCTCTGCCTCCCAAGTGCTGGAATTAAAGGCATGCCCCACCACTTCCCTGCAAAATATCACGTTTATGTTCATTGAATGGAATTTAACACAAACTGTGAGTATTTATAAAGCTACTTAAAGTAATTGTACATTTTGAAAAACATCAGTGCAAATGTTAGCCCTATTTTCATTGTTGTTATTTTCTACACTGTTGGACAAAGTTGATGTTATGAGGTTACTTGTGCACTGTGTATAGAAGAAATTCAGAAACGTGCATGTTTCCTGGATTAAGAAGAACAGGAAGAACTGTTGTCCAAATGATGCCTTGTGAAAATTCAGGATCAGAATCACAGATCATTTTTGATCATTATATTAATGTTGCAGTGATTTCAAGTATATGGAGTTCACAATTTGACATCTCAACCAGATTCTACATTGGCAGATGTTCTTCAAAACTTTCTAAATCATCAATAAGTCCTGTGATTTCTACATTAGGATCTTTACCTTGCACTTGACAGATATCTTCCCAGATCTCTTGACAACAATTTAGTTCCTAGAAATGTATTGCCATACCAATACATCTTAGCTTCATACCAAATGATTACCTCTCCTTGATGATTCTGATAGGGCACATTGGATGTATATTGTACTCCATAATCTGTGAGCCATCTGATTCTGAGTAAACAAGCAGGTACACATCCTAGAGCTGTTCAATGTATTTGGATGAAATTTGTCCCGTGCATATGTCTTTCCACTGTTTGTCTTCCACCATGACATAGACTTTTACACTATTTAGTTTGTAGTTCATGTTGATCTCTGGCCTTGCCTTGCTAGCCCCACGTCCTTGTATAGACCTTGTCTTTTTGTACTGTGGCCAGAGGTCATTATCTCGCCTCCCTTTGTCAAGAATATGCCAATGGTTACAATTCTGAAAAATCATAAGAGAGCAGATTGCGAGGGATTAAATGAATGGCAGAGAGTAAGAGGTGGTCCAATGCCATTAAGGTTACTGGGGGCGAAGGCCCTGATACTTCTCAATCTTCCCTTACTTAACTATCAACAACAAACCTTTCTTTGGAGTACTTGAGTCCCTGGGCCTGCCTTAATTTTGGCAGAATCTTATGATTCACTCAAGATTCTTCCTAAAAAGAATTCCTAAAATGTGCTTATGTGACTGATACTGTTAAAGTGACCTGCCTCCCCTACCATCAAAATAGAACCATAAAAAAATATTCTATTTATTCTCTATAACTTCTTTCTTTCCCAGAAATATTTTCACTCATCAGACATGTGATGCTTAGGCCCTTAAGCAAGAAGAAATTTAATCAAGAATGTTTTGGCCAGTTCTACACTTCACATTGTATGCCAATAAAAGGCTGGGGCACCAAAGCAAACATACAGTCTCTACATACAAGATGCAATCCCCATAATCTGAAAAATATAATTGGGTTTCTCCATAAAACATACTCTCATGCATCTTGTGCTCTGTATCACATTTTTACATATTAAAGTAAGATCTTTTTCTGAAAGGGAAAATCTCAGCTCTCTCATTCCATTTGGCTCAGCCTGAAGTTTCAACTCTCAGTGGGCAAAAGATTTCCTCATATGTTTTCCTTTGCCTAATTGCCCTGACCTGCAGGACTTAAACAACAGGGTTCTGGAGAATAGGGAACTGCAACGACAAAATTGTGAATAGGAGATGCAAAGGAAGGGGACAAGATAAAAAAAATTCTGATCAAGTCTCAATTTACTCTAGGGAAAGAGACTATTTAAAACTCCAGACCACAAAGGTATTTGTCCAGGTGCACAGGCCAAACTCACATTATTGTTTGGTTACACATCAGCATAAATGGAACGTCTACATTGTAAAATGTCCTGAAAGGAGTGTCCTCATTTTATAAAGTCCAGAAAGGAATGTCTTCATTGTAAAGTGTCTGGAAGGCCCCCCTATTGTAAAATGTCCTGAGTCAATTGCAAACAAGGAAGCAAGATAGTAGAAGAGACAAAAGAGTGTTAGTTAATAGATGATGGCCCAGGGACAAGATGGAGACTGAGTGCCAGGGGCTTTTGGGACCCAACACCTAATCATGAGATTCCGATTGACATATTTAAAATATTTCATTTTTCCTATTTTTTTAATTATAGCTATATGGTGTCTTGAATTTTCTAGAGCCATTTCTGTGTGCCACCCTGGTCATCAGAAGTCCAGTGCCCAACTCCGCAGACCACTGAGGCTATCATACCAGAGAGGAAATGAAAATCAAGAACAAAATGTTCCAACTAAAAATAAAAAATCAAAACATAAGAAAAAAAAATAAGCCCAAACAAAACTGAGAAATCGGCACCAAGACCAATTATCACCACAAACCCAGGTGCCTAGATACCAGTGTAAGAACACAATCATATAACATGCATGGTAGTATGTCAGCATCAGAGCCCAGCTATCCTACTATAACAGCCCCTCAATATTCCAACACAGTTAAAGAACAAGAATGCATCATTAAATCCAACTTTATGAAGATGGTAGATGTCTTTAAAGAGCAAATGTATAAGTCTCTAATAGAAATCAAGGAAAACACAAAGAAGCAATTGGAATAAATGAAAAAATTTCTCAAAGAAAGCTGGAAAAAACATAAACAATTGGAGAACATGAATAATTTCTTAAAGAAATCCAAGAATAAACCAAAGAGTTGAAGGAAACCTGAAAATGAAAATTGAAGCAAAAAAGGAAAAACACAAACAGGGAATTCTAGAAATTAAAAGATTTAGGAAAACAATCAGGACATATAGAGTCAAGCATCACCAACCCAATACAAGACATAAGAGAGAACCTCAGGCATTGAAGATACATTAGATGAAATAGATATGTCAAAGAAAATATTAATCAAAAAAATTCTTGACACTAAATATCCAAGAAATCTGGGAAATTGTGAAAAGAATATAGGAGTAAAGGTGACAGAAGATTCACAACTCAAAGGCCAAGGAAACATTTTTGATGAAGTCATAGAAGTAAATTTTCTTAACATAAAGTAGGAAATGCCTAGAAAAGTGCAAGAAGCTTATAGAACACCAAATAGATTGGAACAGATCAGGATGTCTCCTAATCACATAAATAAGCAAAACACTAAACACACAGATAAGGAAAGAATAATAGAAGATGCAAGAAATGGATTAACAAAAAATTATGCAAAAACTAAGATCCATCTTTAAACATCAAAGATAAACATTATCTTAGGAAAGAGGGTTGGAAAAAGATTTCCCATTCAAATGAACCTGTAAAACAAGTTGGTGTAGCCATTATAATATCTAAAAATAGACTTAAAACCAAAAGTTAATCAAAAAAGATGGCAAGGGCACTTTATACTCATCATGGGATAAAAACACACAAGGGTGCCCACATTTGTAAATGAAACATTACTAAAGCTTAATTCTCATAGAAACTCACATATTAATAGGAGAAAACTTCAATACTCTACTCTCATCAATGGACAGGTCACCCAGGCGAAACCTAAGGAGACAAATACTGGAGCTAGTAGATATTATAAACAAAATACACCTAACAGATACCTACAAAACATTTCACCCAAACACAAAAGAATACAACACCTCAGCACCTCACAGAACATTTTCCAAAACTGACCCCATACTCAGTCACAAAATAAGTCTCAACAGATACAATAATCCCCTACATCTTAGCCAACCTCCATGGTTTGAAGCTGGATTAAAGAAGAAAAACAAACAAAAACAAAACAAAAAACAGAAAATCTATGAACTCATGTTACTGAGCAATGATGTACTGAATGACTATATCAAAAGTCAGAAATTAAGAAAGAAATGAAAGATTTCCTAGAATTCAAAGACAAGGAATTTACCACATACACAAACTTTTGGCACACAATGAAAACAGTGCTAGGATAAAAGTCAATAGCACTAATTGCCTATATAAAGTAATTGGGGAGATCTAATACAAGCAATTTAATGGCATGCCTCAAAGCTCTAGAACAGAAGCAAGCTCATGGAAGGAGAATAAAAGATGGGAAATAATAAATCTGAGGACTGAAATCAATGAAATGGAAACAAATAGAACAATACACAGAATCAATAAAACACAAGAGTTGATTCTTTGGGAAATTGTTAAAATCGAATAATCCTTATCCAAACTAGCTAAAAATCAGAGAGAGGGAGACTATCCAAGTTAACAAAGTCAGAAACAGAAGGGAGCATATAGCAACAGACACTGAGGAACCACTAGACCTACTTTAAAAAATGATATTCACTGGACCAACATACAGACAGCATACACCAGCTGATATGAAGCCACCAACACATACAGTAGAAGACTTCCTGGTCTGTGTTCATTCAGAAATGATGTACCTAACCCTCAAGAGACTAGAGGCCCCAGAGAGTTTAGAGGTCAGGTAGGGGTGGGAAGTGGGGTCATCCATGTGGAGACAGGGCAGGTGGAGAAGAGGTGTGGAATGTAGAGTAGTTGGAGGGTGGATGGGGGCGCAGAATGGAAAATGGAGTGTAAAAAGCAAATTAATTAAAAAAAAGAAAAAATGGTATTCCAACCTCTCTGCCCACCTTCATCATACCTGGGGAACCTGAAAAATACAGGTAAGCTTCCCTTCCCCCATCTGTCTAGCCTCCTTGCCGAGTTCTGTAGGGCAAGCTAAGCTGCCTTGAACAGACTGTTATCACAGGGGGACCTCCATTCTCCTGCAACCTTTCCTCTGAACTTCATCAGACCTGCAAATCCTGAACTGTAGAGGCAAACTTCTTTCCCCCTTCCCATCTTCCCTCCTAAATGAGTCCTCTTGGGCAAACCAAGCTGCCCTGAGCAGCTTCTTATTCCAGGGGACCTCTGTTTACCTGCCACCTCTTTGTACTCCTTTATTGGACCTAAGGTTCCTAAAACACACAGACTTGTGACTAATGAACCACAGAGGCCTGCAGATCATGAACCCTACATACCTATTGATCTGGTACTATACACCCAAGGATAACTATCAGAGGTCTGCCAACCAGGACCATAAAGGTTAACCCCCTCTCAATACCTACTACAATAGGAACATCCAGGGACCAAAGCCATTCAGATGACTAAAGATGCTCAAAAGTATATAATCAACAAAAGCCACAACAATATGATATCTTAAGAGCGCAGTTACCTTTTTGAAGCCACCTCTGCATATTCTAATAGAACCAAAGCACAAGAAAATAATGTAAAATCCAATCTTATAAAGGTGATAGAGGCCTTCAAAGAAAAAAATGAGTAAGTCCTTTAAAGATATACAGGAAAATACAATCAAACATGTAGAGGTCTTTAAAGACAAAATGAATAAATCCCTTAAAGTCATTATGGGAAATTCAAATAGACAAGTGAAAAATAAATAAATAAAATTGTACAAGTCCTGAAAGTGGAAATAGAAGCAATAATAAAAACATAAAAGAAGGGAATCCTGGAGATGAGAACAAGAACAACAGACACAAGTATTGCCAACAGAATACAGAAGGTAGGAGAGAGACTCTCAGGCATAGAAGGTTCAATTAAGATATTGATATATCAGTCAAAGAAAATGCTAAATCTACACATTTCCTAGTGCAAAACATCCAGGAAGTCTGGGATACATAGAAAGACCAAGCCTAATGATAGTAGAAATAAAGTAAGGAGAAGAGTCCCAGCTCAAAGGCACAGAAAATATTTTTGATTAAGTAATAGAAGAAAATTTACCTAACCTAAATTAGGACATGTCTATTAAGGTACAAGAAGCTTGCACAATACCAATTAGACAGGACCAGAAAAGAGCATCCTCCCACCATATTACAATCAAAAAAAAAATTATGCAGAACTAAGACAGAATATTAAAAGCAGTGATGGAAAAAGGCAAGGTAACATACAAAGGGAGATCTAAAAGAATTACAACAGATTCCTCAACAGAGAATCTAAAACATAGCAGGGCCAGGACAGGTATCTTGAAATCCCCCCCCCAAAATAAATAAATAAATAAATAAATAACTCACACAACCCAACCTAGACTACAATACCCAGCAAAACTCTCAAATTCTCAATCACCATATATGGAGCAAACAAAATATTGTAGCAGAAATCTAAATACAAACAAAATCTATCCAGAAATTCACCCCTACAGAAAATACCAGAAGGAAAACTCCAACCCAAGATGTATAACAACACACAAGTAAACACAGAAAATATGTAATTTCATACAAGCTAAAACAAGTAAAGCATATACACACACTAACACAACCAACATCAAAATAACAGGAAATGACAATCACTGATTATTAATATATCTCAACATTAATTGAATCAATTCTGAAACACAATGACACAGCAAACAGAATGGATGCAAATACAGGATCCATTGTTCTGTTGCACACAAGAAACAGAACTCAGCCATAAAGTTTACTTCCCAGTAAAGTAAAAGGCTGGCAAAACATTTTCCTAGCAAATAGACCCTAGAACCAAGCTGGAGGAGTGATTCTAATATTTGATATAATAGACTTTCAACCAAGCAAGATCAAAAGAGACTGAGGAGGATACTTCATACTCATCAAAGGATAAATCTATTCAGCTAATATCTCAATTCTGAATATCAATGCCCTAAATACAATGACATCCACATTTGTAAAAGAAATATTGTTAAAGCATAAATTGCAAATCAAACCCCATAAAATAATATGTGAGGCTTCAACACTCCACTCTCATAGGTCGTCTGGACAAACACTAAACAAGTAATAATGAAACTAACAGACACTATGCATCAAATGTACCTAAAAGATATCTAACACAAAAGAATATACCTTCTTCTCAGCACTTCATGAATCCTTCTCCAAACAAAGCAAGCATCAATAGATACAGGAAAATTAAAATAATGCATTATATCATATCTACATGGATTAATGCTGGTCTTCAACAACAGAAACACCAGAAAAAATGCACACTCATGGAAACAGAACAGTTTTCTATTCAATGGTCTCTGGGTCAGAGAAGAAATGAAGAAAGAAATTAAAGAATTTTTGAATTCAATGAAAATGAAGGCACAACATACCCAATTAATTGGACACAATGAAAGCAATGCTAAGAGGAAAGCATTAAGTGCCTCCATAAGAAATTTAAAAGCTCTCATTTCCAGTTTCTGTCTACAGAGGGAGCTGATCCTGTGACTCCATGCTCCACACACAAATACCGCCATATGAGAGCTTGACTTCCAGGAGTGTGAGCACAGGGAAGACTACCACTTCCGGTCAAATTCCTGGCCCAAGAGGGACCCACCCTGAGCCAAAAGGACAGGGGAACCAAGGAACAGCAGGGGACAGGATATTTCTACACCCTATTCTCATCAAAGGACAGATCATGAAAACACAAACTAAACAGAGACACATTGAAACTAACAAAAGTTATGAACCAAATGGTACATGTGCATCAAGGACCTCACTATAAAATCAGACACACCAAATCTTATACAAGAGTAAGTGGGAAGTAGCCTTGAACAGATTGGAACAGAATACAATTTCAGGAACAGAACATCAATGGTTCAAGCTGTAAGACTAACAATTGATAAATAGGACCTCATGAAACTGAAAGGAGACTGTCAATAGGACAAAATTGCCGCCTACAGATTGGGTAAGGATCTTCACCATCCCTCCATTTGACAGAGAGTTAATATTCAAAATTTATGAAAAACTCAAGAAGTTAGACACCAACAACACAAATAATCCAGTTAAAAACTGTGCTACAGTGCTTAACAAAGATTTCTCAACAGAGAAATCTCCAATGTCTAAGAAACATTTGAAGAAATGTCTAAAGTCCTTAGTCATCAGTGAAATGTAAATCAAACAACACTGAGTTTCCATCTTGTATCCATTAGAATGGCTAAGATCAAAAACACAAGACATAGCATATGCTGGCCAGGACATAGAGCAAGGGGAATATTCCATTCTTGGTGGGACTGCAAACCTGTACAACCACTTTGGAAATCAATATGTCATTTTCTTAGAAAACCTGGAATAGTTTTACCTCTAGACACAGTTATTCCACTCCTGGACATATACCCAAAAGATGCTCTACTATCCCACAAGATCACTTGCTAAACTATGTTCTTAACAGCTTTATTCCTAATAGCAAAAAACAGGAAACAACCCAGATGCCCCTTAACTGCAAAACTGATAAATAAAATGTGATACATATACACAATAGAATAGCATTTAAGTAATATAAATAAGACATTGTGAATTGTGCAGGCATATGGTTAGAACTTGAAAGTTTGATCATGAATGAGGTAACCTAGACCCCACATGACCTGCACGGTATATCGTCACTTATAAATGGACATGAGCCATAATGTACAGGATATTCATACTGCAATCCACAGATCCAAAGAAGCTAAACAGAAAGGAAGGCCCAGACAAGAATGAGGCATTGGAGGCATATGGAAGGAGGAAACTGTGTCCGAGAGGTGACCTTCAAGGAATTTTGGTGGGGGTAGGATCAGGTGTGTGGGGAGAGAAGATAGATGGCCATAGGGGCAGGAGAATGAATAGAAATCTGCTACTGGTAGGGGTGGGCAGAGGGGAGGAGAGTCTAGGGGACATGCTAGAGACATGGGAGGGGAGAAGTTTATAGGAATCAATTGGGAGAATCACAGCAGTGAGGATATAAATGCTGAAGAGACCTCCTCCTGTAGCCATGCAGGAAACCCATTGAAGTTATAGGTACACCAATTCACCCACAAAACTTTTGACCCCAAATCAATTATATCTATGAAAAATGAGGGGATGGAGCAGAAACCAAGAGATGACCAAGCAATAACCAGCCCAACTTGAAACCCATCCCTCAGGCAAGCACCAGTCCCAGAAACTATTAATGATACTCTGTTATGCTTGCAGACAGAAGTTTAGCATGAGCTGTCCTTTGAGAGACTCCACACAATAGCTGACTCAGACAGATGTAAACACCCACAACTAAACAGTGGATCGAGCTTGGAAACTTAGGGAAGAATAGGAGGAATGATTGCTGACCCTAAGATGATAGGAACGCCACAGGAAGACCAAAAGAGTTAACTAACCTGGACTCTTGAGGCTCTCAGATAATGAACCACCAACCAAAGAACATGCATAGGCTGGGCCTAGGCCACCCTGCACATATGTAGCACAAGAGCAGTTTGGTCTTCATGTGGGTCCCAAACAACTGGAGTGGTGGCTGTACCAAAAGCTGGTGCCTGTCCATCAGTTACATTTTTCTATCTGGGCTGTCTTCTCTGGCCTCAGTGGGAGAAGATGAACCTAGCCTCACAAAGACGTTATGTGCCAGGGTGGGAAGATATCCAGGGGGACCTACCCACTCAGAGCACAAGGGGAGGTGGGATATAGAGAAGAATTGTAATGGTGAATTATTGGGTGGGAGAGTTAGGAGGATATAAAGTGAATATGTAATATGCAAAAAGTCTAGGCTTATGAGGATTCATTGCAAAATTACATTAGCCCATTAAATGTGAACCAATAGCTTTTCAATGTGCTCTGTAAAATGTAAGTTCTTCAAACACATTTTATGAAACTAGTATTAGATTGTCATCCACACAATTAAAAAAGAACTGAAAAATAAATTTGTCAACCAGTAACTCTGATAAACACAGACACACACACAGTTTCCATTGACATGCCTGCAAAACAAATTCAAGAACATCAAAAATAATCATGCAAAATAATCAGTGACTTCTTTCCAGAGATGCTAAGATTTTTCAGCATACAGAAATCAGTAAATGTATCACATCACATAACTGAACAAGAACACCAATTACATCCTCATCTCAATAGATGACAAAACCCAACATGACTTTATGATAAAAAACCTGCTGTGGCTGTCTATGACATAGCTGTGGCCCATATCAGAAAGTAGGGTGGATAATCAACAAATGGAACCTAATGAAATTATACTGTACAGTAAATTTACTATAAATTTACTGTACAGTAAAGAAAACATTTGAGTGACAAGAACAGTCTATGAACTGGAGAGAGTATTTTCCAGCTATACATCTTATAGAGGACTAATACCCAGAAAACTAAAGAACTAAAAAACCCAAAAGAGTAAGGAAAGGAACAACCTGCCAAAAAATTAGTTAGAAAATTGAACAGAGAGTTCTTAAAATAAGAAATACACATGGTTGATAAATACTCAAATAGTATTCAACATCCTTACCCAACATGATTGAAATTAAAAGTATTTAGAAATTCCATCTCATTCTCTTTAGAATGGCTGTCATCAAGAAAGAAAAACAGTAAGAAATGTTGGCTAGGTTGAGAAATATAAGGACCAGAGGATTGGAAGAAGTGCTTTGAAATGCTGTGTTCTGGGGATGATACATTCAATGCAGATAAGACTTCAGAGTAGCCAGGGCTGCAAGTATTTGAGCTTACACAAAATTGGTTTATCAACAATCATAGATCAGAAAAGGTTTCATGGAACTCTGCCCCACTCTGTTTAATTATGGGCTATTGATGGATTCTAGGGTAGGAACAGTTATTGACATCAATTTTGTGAACACTCAGAAACCCAACAGGAAATAATGGATGGTTCAAAACTCTGATTTCTTCAGATGATCCTGGTTAAACTCAGAGTCTAATGGGGATAAAAGGTGTAAATGAAAGAAAATGACTTATATAGAGCAGGGGAGACAAGTGGGAGAAAAATTGAAAAGGGTCAGAGTGACAGTAATCGAATGAATATTACGGATTATAAAAGTGTCAATGAACAAATTCAATAAAAATAATGAAAAATCCAAACCAAGTAAATAGACAGACAGATAGATAGATAGATAGATAGATAGATAGATAGATATAGATAGATAAACAAATAAATAATAAACCCAACAACAACCTACCAAAGGAAACCACAAAGCATAAAGGAGAGGCACAGAGATATCAGGAAATGTCCACCTTTATCAAAGATCATTTTAACCATGTTTATAATATACAGTCTTACTGCTATATTTGGGGTAAAAATAAGTGTTAAGGGTACTTACCTACTATACATTTAGCCGTGTGAAGTCTGTTCTATTTTGCCCTCAGCACTGCTCAAAAATATACAGTGCATGTTCCTTTTCTAAATAACAATATACTATACTTTCAGTTTTTGATCTTCATAACATATGGCATAAATTTATTAGAAAAGACCTAGAAACTGTTGATTTATACCTTTAAATTCTTAACGTGCTTGCAGCATCACTGACACTGAAAAGAATATGGGGAAATGTTCTGATTGCCCTCTAAGTGATTTACCATCTTTAACACCCGCTGAAATACCTTATTTTTATAAACCTTGACACATGGCATCATGTAGAGTATCAGGCTCCAGGGAAAAATTTCACCATCCATAAGAAATCATAACATTTTAGAACTGGAAGAATATTTAGTAATCATCTGATTCAACAGCCTCATTTTCTGGCTGACTAAACTAGGGCTTCCCTGGCTACCAGCAGCCCTATGAATGCCTTCTTATGGGGATAATGTAGCATCCTGGGATAATGAAAAAGGCCTCTCTGTATCATCTATGAAAGAATTAAATGTGGATGTAATCATTTAAAAATATATTTGGGATTATCTCGTACAAGGATACCTGTACGTCTCCCACCTTGTGTGTCCTTGAGTTACACTTGTGTCTTCAATTTTATTAAGAGAAAAGGTAAAAGACTATCATCCTTAATAGATATGAACATTAAAATAAATCAGTGATGAAATGTGTATCATCAGACATAAATTTCTCACTTAGGTGTATGAAAAGTATTGAGATTCACTACTCTGTAGTTTGTAGAAGGAAATCTGAGAGTGTATGAGTATTTTGTATGAAAGAAAATGGCACATTCTACATTATTGATTCTCACAATCTACCTTATGTTATTTAATACATAACAACCTAAATCTTGTACACTATTGATACTTTGGAATGATTGCTTAATAATAAGGAAGATAAAATTTTACTTTCTATACTAATTTATTCTCCTGTGTAGTTTAAACATGCAAATTATATAATATGCACTCTATTTTCATACCTTATCAAAATGGAACATTTCTTTCCAGGGGAAAACTGTTTGCTTTTTCCTGTAAAATGATATATAGATTTATATCTATATCTACATTCCTATCTATGTCTATGTATCCTCTGAATTTTGTTTCCTTGGTGTTTTCTTAGTAAATGACCTAATGTTCTATATATTACTCAAGAGCAAACACTACATATTTATAAAGTCAGATTGTATGTTGGAATGAATGGAGGATAATATGTATAAAGTTGAATAATAATAGTTTGATTATTATAATATATATGAATAAATTAATAAATAATAGGGCCTAGATATTTGGGGTTATTGCCACATCCCATTTTCATAACAGATGACAAATGTCAAGTACACCTCTATCCGAATTAAATGCATTTTTCTTTGGTAGAATTCCAGCCCTTTCAGATTTTGATATGTTGTATCTATACACTATGGATCCACTCTGTAAAATTAACAGTTGAACCAAAATGTAAAAATTTATGCTGGCATAAATAATTTCAAAATGAAAAAGTATTCATTACATGTGGGTGTTAAAAAACAATATGATGAAAACATTTCCCTAAGTTATATACATTTTTACAAATAAAATACTCATTATTAATACTACAAAGATAGAATATTCTTATTTCATGTAAGACATTTATTTTCAAAAATGACAGGTACACCATATTTTGTCATTGGTAACCGTTTGGAATTAGTTCTGTCATCACATTTATATGTATTATAGGATAAAAAGATTAAAAATAGGTTGATAATATGTAGTCATTCCTAAATCCTAATTTGGTTATTCTCACCTACCTCATTTTAAGCCCCTGGACCACATTCATAAATTCTTTTGATTTTGCAAATAATTTTCTACATCCTGCCACAATTATTTATAATGCTATCTTTTCTAGCAATATTATTTATTGAATGTCAAAACATACCATATGTGAAATGGAATTGAAACACTCCCTTTGGTTCAAGAAGATCCTTGCTGTTGCTTAGATGACCCAGAAGGACCCAGTTCATGTACTGTCTTAGTTTCTGCACTGGAGAAACAATTGTGCTGTGTACCAGCGAACAGTCTGAATAGTTATCCTACTTGCTTTTCAAACAATTGTGAAATTATGTGGTTATCTCAAAATTCCATTTTTGTATTATTTTACTAACATATCTTTCTTTTAATTTCATTGTGTTTGAAACTTTACATTAATGAATTTTATCCTGATAACTTTTTAAACCTCACTACTTTATTGAAAATAAATGTAGACTATGTAATTTCTGTTGAGTGATAATATTAATAGTTTATTCTGTTATTACTAGTCTTAAATCATTAAGTAACAACAATAGCAATAGGTGTATATTTTGTTAATTCCCAATATTATTTTTAGTAATTTTATAAAAAAGACTATGATTAGGGGCTAGAGAGATGGCTTAGTGGTTAAGAGTACTGACTGCACTTCTAGAGGTCCTGAGTTCAATTGCCAGCAATGACATGGTGGCTCACAACCATCTGTAATGAGACCTGATGCTCTGTACTGGTGTGTCTGAAGACAGGGTACTCATATACATAAAAATAAATAAATAAATCTTTAAAAATACTATGATTAGTATCTACCCAATGGATTTATGAAAATGCAAATAGTTCAGTAAAAGAAAATGCTTTGAAAATTCGAGACTATTAGCCAATTAATTAATTCTTTCTGACTTGATACTGACATGGAAATAAAACATACAGAAGCCTTAACAGACAATTTGATGTAATAACTAAAATCAACTTTTACTCTCTGTGATCTATCAAATGATTCTTATTCTGAATAAAAACCTAAGGGCATTGCTTCTTATGGTGACTAAAATATCAAAGTCTCTGGTAAATATGGCTCTCAGTGGAGAGCTTTATCAGAAAATATGTGATACTAAGAATATATTGAAAAGTATATTGTGTTTCAATGTGGTTTTGTTTTAGTCTATATAGTGTATTTATTTTGTACCAATTCACTTTATTTTTACATATCAGCCATTAAGTAAATACAGTTTTATACATGAGTCAGAATTTTAAATGGAGAAAAGAAGCAAAAGAATGACATGGACATCTTGAATTAAAAATGCTGTACTAATTAGTATGAATTATATACTAAATCTATGTAAGATTGTCTGATAGGAGATAGAGAAGAGAGATATTTTCATACTATAAAGTATATTATAGGATAAAAGAACAGAAATTAGATTGTAAAAGGACCATGATTCTTGAGCATCTAAAAGATTAAATCCATATGCAATTATGGTTAGAACCATGTAAATTCAAAGTTACCATGATCATCAAACTAATATATATTAATTTAAACAGTACATGTAATAATCATATCTGCAAAATAATGATAGAAAACCTTTGTATTGTAAGTTAAGCTAATATCATCATGATTTAAGCCCCGTGTTTATTTATAATTTATGTCATTACTTAAAAACTTCACTATATGTATTTCTTTAATAAGCAACACTTTTCAATGAATAATCCCTTTGCTGTCTATTAATGTGAAGCCTTTTCAGACTGTGCACCTTCTATCTGTAGTATTTCTTTCTCCAATGTCTCTGTTCATTTAGGTAATTTATTTTCATCTTATATAGGTCAATATAAAGAAATCTTGGCTGTCTCCTGCCTCCAATAAGTTATTCTGTATGTATCCTTCAGCAATACTTGTACCTGTATGTGTATGCATATATACGTATATATATATATAATACGTGTATATATATACATGTATATATACATATATATGTGTATGTCTGTATGTGTGTGGTGTGAGTCTGTATGTATATATATGTGTGTATGTGTATATGTATATATATATATGTATATATATGTATATATACATATATATATATATAGGCATGTTATGCACATGAAAAACAAGGAAGAACACTCAAAGAAGAATGAGATTAATATATATATTAGATAGACATACAAAGCTGGATGTTAAGTTAGGAAAATATTTTAAAATAAAAAAGCAGAAAAAAGGCAGAATTATTAGAACTAATTGACTTAGAGTAAAAATGGGAAATGAGTCAAAATAATTTTAAATTGAAATATCAATAAAACAAGACATAGAGTATATAAGGATAATTTTTTGAAGAAAGAAAACATTTCTGTGACTGATGGAAATTTCCATCCTCAGGCAAATTAATATAAATGAATCTCTCAACACATCAGTGTAAATAAATGAATATTTGTTTAGGCTCTGTCCATCATAGGTGGTCCTGCCCTAGATGGTTGCATTTGGTCTAGATGCAAATGGTAAACCTCCTCAATAAATCACTAAGAAGATGCTCAGAGAAACTCTCTACTAAGTATTCCATACAAGAAAAGATAGAAGATTGGAAAGAAACAATCATTGTAGGGCAGTGTTTCTCAACCTTCCCAATTCTGTCAGCCTTCAACACAATTCCTCATGTTCTGACCCCCAACCCTAATATTATTTCACTTTCACTTCATAACTATAATTTTGCTACTGTTATGAATTGTAATGTAAATATATGAGAGTATAAGATATCTGATGTGTGACCCAAAGAGGTCATGACCATAGGTTGAGAACCACTGTTAGGGTCAGTATTTCTCAAGTATGAAACTGCATCAAAATCCTATCCAGGGTTTGGTAAAATGCCACTTCAGACTGTTTAATTTGCTGCATCTAGTATAGGATTTAAAATTTGGATTTGGTTTCTTTCCTTTATATTTAATCTATAAGCTTCCATTAAATGACCTACCTAGATATTTAAGCTTACTAAGTCTACCAATATATTTTCAAATATCTATGTATATCTAATTATTTTCTCT
Organism: Hylomyscus alleni; assembly: GCA_019843855.1. NCBI lineage: Eukaryota > Metazoa > Chordata > Mammalia > Rodentia > Muridae > Hylomyscus > Hylomyscus alleni. The sequence continues at coordinate 15,957 of JADRCC010027111.1, forward strand.
TAGTCCTTTATTTATCCCAGTCTTTACTGAAATAACTGAAACATATAGTTATACAATTTGTATATAGAACAACAAAACAAGCAACTATAAATTTGAAGGATATTACTTACATATATAAATTTGTACATGAATACTTAAAATATTTTATAGGTTCTTAAGATAATAATCTTTGTGTGAATAAATATTTCCCATTGAATCCCAGATATATTGGAATTATTTTAATGTATGCTTTAGCACAGTCATGCTTTACTTCTATAACACTTATTGTTATATATTGATTATATTCCTCCACCATGACATATATTGTTACACAGTTATTATGTAGAAATAAAATTTACTTATGTACATATTTACTTTCATTTTTAACACAGGATCTTGCTATGTAGCTCAGGCTTATCTGTTAATCATTGGCCTTAAACTCAGAGATCCTCCTACCTCAGCTTTCTAAGCACTTTGAAGCTTTGTATAACTACCTTTCATGGTTATAGCAGATTGCCAGTGACTAGACAAATTGACAGGGACTGGGTCTCCAATTTAATGGTCCAAATACTTCTTGCTGTGAATCTTTTCTTTTTTATTGTTTTCTTTTCAGTATTTCTTCAAAACACTCATCATAATTTTCTCAACTACTGTAGAAGTCAAATGATATGCAGCATAGCTATAAACGTAAGGTAACATAAGGAACCCTGCTTCAGAACTGCCTTCACCACTACCCTTTGTCATAAATACAGACTAGATGTTTTTAGCTTCTTATTACTTCTTGTGCCAGGTTGTTTCTGCATGTTCAAACATTTGCTAAGCAAAGTTTTCTGTTTGGTGTTCTGGTAGCCCTCCAGGAAGAATGACAACCACTAATCATGCATGTAAGTCACAGAGGAGAGAACTTAATGTACACTCTAGGAAGACTCATTGAGATATGCCACCACTTTGCCATGGGGGCAGTCACTGTTCTCTTAAGATCTGATGCTCATGACTTAAAAACAAGTTAATGGAGAAAATAAGTAATACAGAAGAGTTGGTGCCCTAAAGGTCAATATATAATCATGAGAAATAAGAGTGATCTATAAATTATTCCCCATTTTCAGTATTTATAAAGCAAAAAGAAAAATACCATTTAAGAAACCATGCTTTGGCTATATATATGTTGAAAAATCTGTGGTAATCTCAGTAATATATCCCGGTATGGTAGTTTCTAGCATAGCTTCTAGTGTCTGGTATACTTTCCCAATAAAGTCCTGGGTCTATCTTGTGGAATCTCATAAAAAATATTGAACAGTGAGCAGTTTATTTATTGAAAGAATTATCCTTTATACGAACCAATTTTTAAGCCAAGTATTTTGAGCTAGCACTGTAAGTAAGCCTTAAATCCAAGAAAATATGATAGGAAATAAACTGATGCCTATGATAGACCATTGGACATTAGTATTTCACATATCTTAAAGCTGCTATTTTATTAATTATATAAAATATAATCAATTCATTGCCCTTGGGTCACCATACTAAAAGAAATATCAATTAATTTCAATAAAAACTACAGACGTAATTTGTATTTTGTTTGTTTCTTCAACTTTTACATATAGGAGTAGTTCAATATGCAGCAATAGATATTTAAAAAATTTCATAATATTTTTAATGGTTCCATTTTCTAAATTTTTTTAGATAATTAAACTATAGAAAGTTTTTTTTTATTTATACAGTTTCATACACATAATAAAATTATAAACACCAATGTATCTTTTATCTGGTTTAAGAAATAAAATATAATAAAAGTATGTGTGTATTGTTTACGATCATGTATCCTTCCCTTACCATATGTGGGTAACTATTATCATAAAATGCTAGTTACTTTTTTTTTTACCTTTTAGGGAAACTAGACTTATTTCCCATGTAATATATCCTGATTATGGTATATGCCTCCCTCTACTCCAAGTTCTTCCCTACCTACCCTCATATGAAGAACTATTCCCTTTCTGTCTCTCATTAGAAAAATATATGGAATACTTCACAAATTTGCATGTCATCCTTGTGCAAGGGTCATACAAATCTTCTCTGTGTCATTCTAACTTCAGTGTATGTGCTGCCGAAATGCTCACTTGTATGTTTTTCTTAGTGTCTTATGATCTTACATATTTTTCTTCAGATATATAAACTAATGTTATGAAAATTTATGCCATTGATTTACGAATATTTTGAACATAAACAATCTTTTCATTTTTATATACTATTATTTATTTTATTTTATTTGTATGACTATTTCACTTGTATGCATACATGTGCATCACGTGTGTCTGATAGTCATGTGAGACACATGGTGGGTATTGGGAACTGAACTTTGATGTTTTCTAAGTTTTCCTAACAACTGAGGTATCTAACTGCTGAGCATGATTAGATTTATCTATATTGTACAATTTATTTTGTCTAAAGATTTTCATTATTGTACCTATATGATTTCTTTTTCTTTTTTATTGAATATTTTATTTATTTACATTTCAAATGTTATTCCCTTTCCTGGTTTCCTTTCTGTAAACCCCCTATCCCACCTTCCTTCCCCCGCTTCTATGAGGGTGCTCCCCCACTCACCCACCCACCAAATTTCCATACCTTGGGACATCAAGCTTTCACAGAGCCAAGGGCCTCTCCTCTCCTCCCATTTATGCAAGATAAGGCCATCCTCTGCTACATATGAATGGGTCCCTCCATGTATCTCTTTGGTTGGTTTAATCCCTGGGAGTTCTGTTCAAATTACATGCTGATTGTGGCACTTGTCCCTCTTCTTCTCACAGGTCCACCTTTACAAATCCCTCCCCTTGTTACCCCCTCCCCATTCTCTGAGGAGAAGGTACCCCCTCTAGGGCACCACACCATTCTGGGGTATCCAGTTACATTAGCTCTAAGCAAATCCTCTCCACTGAGACCCAACTAGGCAGTCCATTTAGGGGAAGAGGATTCAATAGCAGACAACAGAGCCAAAGACAGCCCTCACTCCACTTGTTATAAGCCCCCTAACTTGACTAAACTGCATACCTGCTTCAAATGTGTAGGGGTCCTAGGTCTAGCCCCTGCATGCTCTCTGCTTGGTGTTCCGGGATCTGTGAGCTCCCATGGACCCAGTTTATTTGACTCTGTTGGTCTTCTTGTAGTTTCCTTGATCCATCCAGATCACTCAATTCTATCCCAGACTCTTTTTACAAGACTTCCAGAGCACTGCTTGATATTAGGCTGTAGATCTCTGCATGTTTGTATAATCTGCTGGATGAAGCCTCTCATACATATACATCCTTTTACTCTTTTCTTATAGGCAATGTAGGAATGCCTGCTATGTCAGGAAACTGCTAAACTACAGTGATTTTATAAATGAAGATTAGTGTATTAGTTAAGGTTCTCTAGAGTCGCAGAACTTATGGGTAATCTCTATATAGTAAGGGAATTTGTTGATGACTTACAGTCTGTAGTCCAACTCCCCAGTAATGGTCAGCAGGAGCTGTAAATGGAAGTCCAAGGATCTAGCAGTTGCTCACTCCCACAAGGCAAGCAGGCAAAGAGAGAAACTTCCTTCTTCCAATGTCCTTATGTAGGTCTCCATCAGAAAGTGTGGCCCAGATATAAAGTGTATACCACCACCCCTGGATTGAGGACTTGCTTTGTTCAAGATGACCTTAAACTCAGAGATATCTTTGCCTTAGTCTCCTAGGATTCATAGATAGTATGCCTCACTATCTCCATGCTAAGATCCAGGTCAGAAACTTGTATCTCCCAGCCTGACAATCAGGATCACAGGTGAGCCTTCCAATTCTAGATTCATTCTCAACATAGTCAAGTTGACAACCAAGAACAGCTATTACATCCACCCCTTGTCAACTTGATACAAATAATATCTCATGTCCACATGAAACAATAACAAGCTCATGAATACATCTAAATTATATAATTATTTCTCATACAATTGCAAATGTATTTGTAAATTTACAATGGGACAATGTCCCTTGGGAACATTCTTTTAGTATCTCAACTTAAGTACCAATTTATGTTAAGGAAATTGGAAGACAGACCTATGCATTCTTAACAGAATAAGACAAGCATTCATATTACTTTAAAATCCTTGTTTCTGCAACTGGTCATGTGGCCTTAGGTGGTATTTATAACTACCTTCCTCTACTACCCATTCTGTATTTCCTCCACTCTCTGCAAGCACCTCAGTAAATCTTTGCTCTTTTCCTGGAGGATTGACCCATATCTTCATTCCTGATGGGTCTGTGTTCTTTGTCATCCTGCTTGGATTAGGCTATTTTAGTTTCCTGTGACCTTCCTCTAGCTAAGAGCTGATACTTTCAGACCTTACCTTGCCACAAATAACCACTCTTCTCTCCAAGCTCACCATGACTGAAAGCATACCATGCCTCGGTCTCATTTTTTAATCCCTTCCCACAGTCTGCTTCCCTTAATTTTTCACAGGGTCTTACTCCCATTCTAGAAGACCCATTCGTGTGTAGCTGCAGGCAGCCACAGTTTCCCATTGACTTTAATCACAGGACATGGTAGTACTAAGAGACTACCTAAGGGATCTCTTGCACTCCAGACATAATCCTTCTTAGCTCTGTTGTGGAGAGGCAATCCAATTTCACCATGGTAATCTGAATCTATTACCCCTCCTAACATTGTTATTCCTTTCTTAGGATGTTGGTTTAAGGGCATTAGAAGCACAAAATGACCAGAGGGAAGTCTGAGCTTCCAGTTCAATGGAATGTTTGTTTTGGCTCCTGGTAGGAGCACTCCCCTCTCTGGAACCAAACCTTCCAAGCCAATAGAACCTAGAGTTGTGAAGACTGGAAGTAAAAATTTTCCTACAGAGTCACTAACAGTGATAGTTAGTGGAACCTCTCCACACCTTGATTCCTTGACTCATGGATCCTGGCTATGGGATACACCGTACATACCATATATTGGATGCTGATTCAAAGCATATACTAGCTTCTGAAGAACTCTGCCCCAGCCTCCATGATATTGCCCCCTAATTGGCACTGTAACTGCATCTTTAAAAGGTCATTCCATCTTTTATCAGACCAGCTACTTCCCAGGATGATGGGGAACATTGTAAGACCAGTGGATTCCATGATCATGGGCCCACTGTCTCACTTCTCTGGCTGTGAAATGAGGTCCTTGGTGAGAAGCAATACTGTGTGTAATAACATGATGATGGATAAGGCATTCTGTAAGCCCACAGATGGTGGTTTTGGCAGAAAAATTATGTGCAGGAAAGGCAAATACATAACCAGAATAAGTATCTACTTCAGTAAGAACAAAATGTTGTCCTTTCCACAGAGGAAGTGGTACAATGTAACCAACCTGCCACAAGGTTGCTGACTGATAACCTAAAGGAATGGTGCATATCTAGGGCTCAGTGTTGGTCTCTGCTGTTGTCAGATCTGGCATTCAGCAGCATCTGTAGCTGGGCCAGCGTTGGTGAGTGGAAGTACATGCTGTTGAAGCTAAGCATAAGCTCCATCTTGGCCACCATGGCCACTTTGTTCTTATGCCCACTGAGCAATGACAGGGATGGCTTGAGAAAGATGTTGACTATGCACAGAATGGGTCATCTTATCCACTGATTACTGAATTCCTTCTCAGCTGAAGTTACCTTTTGGTGAGCATTTACATGAGACAAAAATATCTTCACATCCTTTGCCCATTTGGAGAGATCTATCCACATACTTCTTCCCCAGATGTCTTTGTCACCAATTTTCCAATCATGATCTTTCCAATCTTCTGACCATCCAGTCAATTCATTGGCTACATTCCATGAGTCAGTGAACAATCATACATCCGTCCACTTCCTCTTCCAACAAACTGTAATACCATGTGTACTGTCTGAAGTTCTACCCACTGTGAAGAGTTTCCTTCACCTGTATCTTTCAGGGTTGTCCTGGAAAGGGGTTGTAAGGCTGCAGCTGTCCACTTCTGGGTGGTGCCTGCATAACGTACAGAGCCATCAGTAAACCAAGTCCTAGTCTTCTCTTCTTCAGTCAGCCAATCATAGGTAACACCCCATGAGGCTATAGGCGCATGCTTGGCAGCAGATGGCATTGTAACAGGAGTAGAAACCATAGGCATTTGAGCAACTTCTTCAGATAACTTGCTTGTACCTTCAGGACCTGCTTGGGCCTGATCACGTATATACCACTTTTATTTGATAATGTAATGCTGCTGTGCACATCCTACTTTATGACTTGGAGGGTCTGATAACACCCAGCTCATGATGGGCAGTTCAGATTGCATGGTAACTTGGTGTCCTATTGTCAAACATTCCGTTTCCACTAAGGCCCAATAGTAGGCCAAGAGCTGTTTTTCAAAGGGACAATAGTTGTTTGCAGATGATGGTACAGCTTTGCTCCAAAATCCCAAAGGTCTCTTCTGTGATTCATCTACAGGGGCTTTTCAGAAGCTCCAAACAGCCTCTCTATCTAGTTTTTTTGTGGAGGTCCTTGATCCACTTCGACTTGAGCTTTGTACAAGGAGATAAGAATGGATCAATTTGCATTCTAGCTGGGCTGGCTTGTCTGGCCTCAGTGGGAGAGGATGCCCCTAGAGTTGCAGAAACTTGATGTGCCAGGGTGGGGGGATACCCAGGAGGCCCTATCCACTCAGAGAAAAGGGGAGTGGGTTTAGGTGAAGCGTTGTGTGAGGGGATAACTAGGAGGGGATCAGTGAGTAGGATGTAAAGTGAACAGGTTAACTAATAAAAAAGGAAAGAGACAAATTAAAATCCTCTACCAAAATGAAAACAAAAATGAAGGTTAGATCTCTTCATGATAATTTCAAGAGAATCACAGGAAGACAGAGATGTCTCAGCAGTTAACAAAACTGGAGGCTGGTTCCCAGGACCAACACCAGCATGGCATTGCTTACAACCGAGCATAACTAGATCCTAGGATCTGACACTCTATTCTGGCTGTCACCTCCATGCATGCATTCAATAACACACACAAACATGTAAACATAAGAGCATATACATAAGTAAAAATAAATCTGAGAAGAGTCCATGGGTGATTTTTAATGTTTATTTAATTTTTATTCTTTGAGAATTTGCTGCATAGATTTTGAATCATTGGATTAATTTTGGACATTTCACAGTCATTATCCTTCTCATCCTCCTTCCACTTCTACTGGACCCCATTCTCCCCAACCTTTACCTTTTTACCTTCATGTTTTGCTGGGATTAGTTGCATCAGATGAAATAGGAGTAAAACACAACATGCATAACATGTTTAACAAGTAGTCTTGAATTTTGCACATGTTCTATCTCTAATATGTCCATCACTAGCTTTAAGTACTTGTAGGAAAACAGAACTTGGATTTTGTTGAATAGTTTTCCAAGTATTACCTTATGTTCCCCAACTAGTCCAATGTCCAAATGATACTTGTTATCAACATTATATTATTTATTTTTTATTATTCTTGGTTGCTTATATTAGCACAGTAATATCATAAAGTAATTTAAATTTAATCTTGTACATCAATACCAAACATTTTAAAACACATATCTTGCAGATTGCAGTTTATGTACATGTATGTTTCCAAATAGTAAATATTTTGAATTTTAATTGCTTGCATCTGACTGGCAAGGTGACTTTTGCTATTTTTCTTGAAGAGAGTAATGAAAAATATATGTGCTTTATGGAAATACAGGCACAATTCTTAAATTATTGAAGTTTAGTATTACTATGCATGTTACCCTAAATAACTGTATGCATCATTTTCTTTTCTTCTCTTTAAGCTTGATTACATCTCTGCTCAATTACAGAAATGAGCTTTTAATTGGAATTCCTTAATTGCAAGTTTTTTGGTTGCAGAACAGAACTGCTCACTTGATCTGTAAGAGTCAATTAGGTCTGAGCTATGTGAATTTAGCACGAAAAATGAAGTTTTGTGCCATCTCTGAAACCTTATACAAATTTAATACAGCAAACCATATCTAGCTTTTTGATTGAGTGAGTGGCTTTTGTATATTTGTTCAATACCAATTTTAGTGTATTATTCAGTCAAGACTAGAAATTGCTATATAATCTTGGTGTCCTCTGCCTCTCCTCCTAAATGCTAGAATTATAATCATATACATTTACTCTTTCTTTGATTTGGATTATTACTCTATGGTGGTGCTTACAAAACATCTAAAAATCTAAAATTTGAAATTACCTTTACTATATTAGTGGTTGTTTATATGCAATAAAGCAGACTCTGTTCCCTGAAAGAATATCCAAACTGTTTTGTCTTCTTGACTTTTACTGACCTAGGAGGCAACTCAATAATGACAGCACAAAATCACTTATACATTTAATATGTCAAAGACTCTAATACATACACAATACAATATTACAATTCAACACACAAAAGTTATTACTGTAGGTATAGCTCACACTATCCTAAAGCATTATTGTTGAATTGTTGTTCTTTTAAAAATAAATCTATATATGTAAAAATCAGTCTGCATTTACAGAAATAATAGTAGACCCCCTAAATAAAAAAGCATTATGTCAAACCAGAAAAATATCCTGATTCTGGAAATTTTAAAGCTTTGAAATAGTTTTTGAAATCTTTGAAATAGATTCAAACCTAAGTCATTATCACCAGCTTAATCTAGGCAAGTGAACTTTACAAAACCATGCAAGAGTTGATTCTGGTTTCTCCTCATATTCAGTACCAATCAAACTTTGATCTGAGAATATTCTTTGATATTCATTGACAGCTTAATAGTTATCCCATCTTTCTTACTAACATTCTACTATAAGGAGTTAGGTGAGCCAGATATTTCTGCTCTAATTAAAGATGCAAGTTTCCTGTGTTGTTTCTAGTTTTTGTTTGTTTTTTATTTGGTTGGGTTTTTTTGACAATTAAGTTTTATATCTTCATTGGCCAGGTGATTGTATACAGACACCAGTAATAATTTGTCCTTTGATTTATGTACTATCTAATACTACAGAAGTATGTGACATTTTACAATACTTTATTGCAACTCTCCCTAATTTAAAGCAAACAAAAATGTACATAATGCTTTGAAGATTGTGTATTACGTCCTATATTTGATCCCCATTGCTAATAAATGTTGATGTACTATGCCCTATATCTGATCCCCAGTGCAGAAAAAATTATAAATCCTCAGTTCACTCTGTAAATTTATATAAATACTTCATTAACAAAAAAGAAAACAGGAGAAATAATCATGTTTAATACATTTTCATGAATTTTCTTCAGGTACAAGGCACTGTATTTCATACTCAAAATTGAAAAAACCCAGTAACTCCTAAAAAGAAAAAAATATGAAATTCCAATTAGATTCCTGGTGGATTAAGCATATTCTATTAGGGTATGTTTCTTTTTTATTTACAATTAACTTTTGCACATTTTGAATTAACATTCCCATTTGCAAGTATCATTATGCACCCAGGGCTTTGCATAGATAAATAAGTTCTAAATAATTGTAATTATTATTCTCTTTTTGATGTTTCATGTCTTCACAAGTTGGTACATGGCATCTCTTTTATACAATATGCCTTTGATCTTTTAACCCCAGTATGGCTTTATTTAGAATATACCTATGTTTTTTCTGAAAATGAGGTTTTAAATCCATAATTCATTTTTCCTACCTGAAGGTTATAAATAAGTTACTATCACTAGTGAATGAATATTTTAATTTGATAGTCCTTGACAAATGCAGCAATTGAAATTATGCTCCTTTTTTGTTGACAAAAACCTGGTGGTGATATTTATTTAAACAAGACATGGCTTTATTTTGTCATACATAGAAGGTATTTTAGAAAACAGCAGTTATCACAGAATATCAACTGTTCTTGTCCTGTCAGTTTGAGGAATATATTCCCAAGGAAAAGATTCTGACTCAAGCACTCTTCAATATAAATTCAGTAATTGCAATGACCACTCAATGATTTGATAGCTCCCATATTCTTTTAAGTCATTTTCATTATTTCTGACAATTTCATACATAGATAATGCATTCTGATTATGTTTTTCTCCACACCATCTCTTATCTGCCTCCCATATCTACTAACAACCCCCATCATCAACACACACACACACACACACACACACACACAC
>JADRCC010027182.1:0-14910 GCA_019843855.1 Hylomyscus alleni
TTTTTTTTTTTTTTGAAACAAGATTTTTTTAGGGAGATGTTTATTGACTAAACAAAGTGATGCTTTCAGAGCATCTGGAAGTCTATCCCTATAATCAGAGACGTGAGGAAGTCAACATTACAAATAATTTGACAATGGCACTAAGTGGGTTCAAGTAGTTCCACTGTTGGCTTTACTTTGAGAGTTAAGACAATTCTGTTTCAGATCTACTGAAGCTCTTGCTTATTTTGGTCTAAAAAAATGACCCTGTGCATATCAGAAACACAGGGACTCAAAGGACAGGACCGTCATTGCCTTTGTGGGGTGGAAATCGGACAGAAATCACTACCATGCAAGGTGTAGTTTCATGAAAAAAAAAAAAAAAAAAAAAAAGGAAAGGCCAATGCCAAATTGCTGTACTGCTCAGAAGGCCAGAGCTGAGAGTCATAGCATTACTTTCCTTTGACGATTAACTATAAACTACAGTCTCTGAGCCTTAAAGATATTAGTGACAGACTTCCTTGCTTTGCTGGAGCGTTAACCTCTCTTAGCCAGACCTGAGACCTAAGTACTTAGATTCTCACAGCTGGGTGTCAGGTCTTCATATCAAAATCTGCTAGGAAACTGCATGTGATCAATGTTTAGCAACAGAAAGAATGAATGATAGATCTTGGCAGGTGGCCAAGCTCTGCACCCAATTCACATCAAATTACAAAAGATGATGAATGCTCTGATGAAGATCTATTGCTTTCATTCACCTTGATTGCTTATTGTTTCCTAAGCATTTCTCCCAGAATGGGCTAATTAGCATACCTCAGCGCCCCAAGCAGAACAAAATACAGGAAATTATCTGTGGAAATCAGGAGCGTGGATACTGTCTCTTTTCAAGAGGGCACTAGACAGCCTGGGAGAGCAGCTGTTGCCCGCGCAATCGGGTGGAGCAAACGTCACTTGGCTCCGTGTGAATTTAAATTATGAGGGAAGAATTCCTTCAAAGATTTAACACAACACTCACCCACCTCTTCACAGTACTTTAGGTCAACGGACTTGCCATCACTTCGAACACAGTCCAGCATCCTTGTTTTAATGCCATTCCCACAAACGGCCTTCTCACTCAACTGACATGTACTCCAATCTGAATGAAAAAGACCCATTAGGACAGAAGGGGATGCATGTAAGAGACCTCAGATGAAACTCTGATGATCTGAATCCCATACCTAATTCATAACTGCTTCCTGAGCCCCTCAGTCAATCATCCCACATGCAAAGCATATGGGTCCCAGATTTGAACATATTAGGAGTCAAATGGAATTGCTGCAGTTGCACATAGTAGTGCGGATTATTTTTTTTTGAGGCAGATGTCTACTTGCCAATCTCGACAGCTAGCTATTTAGTGATATTGTAAAAATGGCTTGGCTGTACAGATCAATGCCATTTCAAAACTTTTTTTCTTAAGGAGAATAGAAATGAAAATTTGCTATTATGTATTTTTTTTTAGCAACTTAAGCATAATTTTAATGGGTGGCCCTCTATGTCATTATATTAACACCTATGTACTTCATCATTGGCATAAGTAAAATTGTTTAAAAAATACAAACTCATTTATTTTGTAAATAACTTCAGCATATTTATCAAATACCCTTATTTTTTATCTTTAACAAAAAAACATTCTTTCATCTTTCTCCAGGCGAGTACAATGAATGTACCCTAGAGAACTTTGATTTTCTTTGTGGCATCAAAGCAAACAATATAGAAAACTAAGAGACCTAAGCCAGTGAGACTGCTATGTGTCTTTCTTCAATTTCTTGAGCTTGTTTCAACATAAAAAGTACTAGGAAAAAAAAATCCAAGTTAGCTTCAGTGTTATATCGAAGCATATAAAACAATAAAATATTTTTGATGTGTATGTTTTGATGATATTTAGTGAAATTTAAGAAACAAATGCAATTTATCACAAGTCTACTTTTCTAATATTTATTTTAAGATTACAGACATTTTACATCATGTTAATATTGTTCACAAATGTTCCTGTGTCCTAAGAATTATTGATGTATATGTAACAAATATCTGATAAAAAATATTTCCATAATCTCAAAATAGGAGGTTTTAAAAAGGATTATTTTGAAAATTTATCACATACTTCACACATTTAGTTTTTGCAATACTTTTATTCTTTATATTTTGATCTTTTCTAAAAAACTAAAACAGATGACTACTTCTGTCATGTGATACTGATTGTTTCTCAGTGTAAGCTGTGTTTCTCAACGGCACACAGGTGGAGCTGGCCTAGGCCCCTGAGAAAGTCTGGACCTGATCCCTGTGGGAGGAGCCTCAGAATCTAGAAGGACAGGATGGAATGCTTTACCTGTGACGTTATAGTCATAGTGGTAGCAGTTTCTGTTCAGGGTACAGGGCTCTTTCTCCACAGCTTCAGGGCAGGCTCTTCCTTCATCAGCAGGCTGTCTGATGGGCTCGGCTGACCTTTGCCTCGAACCACTTGGATTGCAAGGCTTACAGAAAACAACACCTTTTCAGAAAGGCAAACTTAGTCATAGAACAGCTAGCATGCTTCTGGAGCTGGATTTATAGTACTGATTCATTGAACTAATTTAAACAAAGAATTAACCTCATTATGATTCAGAGTTCAGCGTTCCCATATGCCAGATGTAGGCATGACAGAGTCTGATGTCCCATCCTAGCTAGAAGATGTTTAAGTCATTACCTCGCACCTATAGAAACACATTCCTATGGGACATTTTTAGTAACACAGAATACTAATTCCATATGCTGAAATGATTCAGATATATTTAAATGCATATATGGGTATGCATGCTTGTGTGTGCATATAAATTGACTTAAATGAATTAAAAAATATCAAGGCATTTGATGCTCCTAATGCATATCCTCTTATAAACAATTTAGCATCTACACAGTGACTGGCTATTATCTTATTGGTGCATCTTTCTATAAACATTTAGATTATAAGAATAGAACGGGACAAAATAATTTATTTCTTAGGCCTAAAGTAGTTATTGCCTTGTCCTCTGCTCTCGCTGTATGTTGATCATACCACGGAAGGAATACTTACTGTATTGAGAGAATGCAAAATATATAAATGTCCTGCTACCATGTCCAGAGTACATTGAACTACTTCTGCCTTCTATACCTGTATAGGCTTTTAACTTAACAGTTCTTTTCACACAATAAATGTTTGGTTTTTGTTTATTGCTGTCCTGAGTGATGAGTCAAGATAATTCATAAAGTCTAAAAGGCACACCTTTGTCAACTAGCTGAGTTTTAGTCTCAATCCAAAATTTCTATTGGAAAATGCTCAAGAAAACAAAACATTTTTCACAAACTCTTCTGTGTTACACATGGTAGAACTTAATATTTTTTCTAAGATGGCTACTTGTGGATACTTAAACTGAACCCAGATGGACACAGTTCCTATTTGGGGGTTCTTGATATTCAAATCCCTGTTAAGGAATTTAAGAAGTAGCTCAAATTCAACAGCCCTTGTTTTATATAAACTGAATATTCTTTTAACTGAATCCCTGATGACAGGAATTCCATCACTGTAAATTATAGAATGCAGTTCAGCTGCAGAATTAAAACAGAAATTCAAATTGCAGACCTTGATGTAGGGTAGAGCATTTACCCTTCTTTTAACATCTGTTCAGATGATATATTGGCCCTACTTTGCTTCTGGATAGTCAGTTAGTTGCCACTTAGCATTTTAACAATATTAACACACAGCTAAATACAGCAACTCACTTTGGAAAACACAGACTTTAACCTTGCCTGAAGTTGTCTTTTATTTACTGTCTTAACATTAAACATATCTTTCTAAGTTTTTTCACATTGCTTTTCACATCTGTGCAGGATTAAGCAAACTGTGCTGGATAACTTTCTGTCAACTTGACACAGGTTAGAGTTCTCCGAGAGCAGGGAACCTCAGTTGAGAAATCCCTCTGTAAGATTGGGCTGTAGGCAAGCTTGCCGAGTTTTTCTTAGTGATTAATGGGGGAAGGACCCAGCCCATTCTTTGTTGGTTCTTCCCTGAACTGGTGGTCTTGGGTTTGATAAGAAAGCAGATGAGCAGGTCAGAGGGAGCTAGCTAGTGTGCAGCGTTCCTCCATGGCCTTTGCATCAGCTCTGGTCTCCAAGGGTCCTGCCCTTCATGATTTCCTTCCCTCACCATTTTTTGATGATGAACTGGTATACAGAAGTGTGATTGTGAGTGAGATAAACCATTTCAAGTTGCCTTTGGTCAGGATGTGTCAGCAGGACATTAGTAACCTTAACTAAGAAACTAAGAAGGAAGATCAAAGTGTGGATACTTTGATCCTTCTTCGAAGGGAGAACAAAATACCCATGGAAGGAGCTGCAGAGACAAAGTGTTGAGCAAAGACAAAGTGTGGAGCAGAGACTGAAGGAAGGACAATCCAGAAACTGCCCCACCTGGGAATCCTTCCCATATTCAATCACCAAACCCAGATACTACTGTGGATGCCAGCAAGTGCTGGCTGATAGGATTCTGATATAGCTGTCTCTTGAGAGGCTCTGCCAGTACCTGACTAATACAGGAGTAGAGGCTCACAGACATCCACTGGACTGAGCACAGGGTTCCCAATGAAGGAGCTAGAGAAAAGACTCATGAAGCTGAAGTGGTTTACAACCCTTTAGGAGAAACAACAATATGAACTAACTAGTACCCTCAGAGCAACCAGGGACTAAATCAACCAACCAAAGAGTACACATGGTGGGACTCATGGCTCCAGCTACATAGGTAGCCGAGGATGGCCTAGTTGGTTATCAGTGGGAGGAGAGGCCCTTGGTCCTGTGAAGGCTCTGTGCCCCAGTGTAGGGGAATACCAGGGCCAAGAAGCAGGAGAGGATGGGTTGGTGAACAGGGGGAGGGAGGAGGGAATATTTTTTTTTTTTTTTTTTCAGAGGGGAAAATAGGATAGGGGATATCATTTGAAATGTAAATAAATAAAATATTTAATAAAAAGAGAGAGAGAGAGAAAAAGAAACTGTTGCACATGCTGTTTTAAGCAATTGTCTTCCTCTTCATGGGTGCTAGGGTCATCAGTGTTGTTAAAAATCTAAAATTCTGCTTGATTTTGAACTCATCTATCTTTCTAGGAGTGAAAAGGCACAGACTACATGTGACTGACAGGTTGTGATGGTTGTCCTTGGTTGTCCAAGTTCCTTCATCTAGAACTAAAACCCAAATGGCTGAGCATGCCTGTGAGGTATTCTTTCTTAATTCGTTTGAAGTAGGAAGACCCTGTTCTAATCTAGATCTCTGAAGTGAGAAGCTACTCCTTTAATACAGATCTTTTGAGGTGGGAAGGTCCACGTTTAATCTGGGCCACACCTTCTGCTGGGAGCCTGTATAAAGAACCTAGAAGAAGGCAACTTTCTGCCTGCTTGTTCCTTCTGTCACTAGCAAGTCCACCACCAAAGTAGAATCTACTTTGGGACTCTGGAATATACTTAATGAAGACAATCTGAGACAATTAGCCTCTTGGACTGAAAAGCTACTGACTGGATTTTTCGACTTTCTGTTGATAGCCATTTTTGGATTAGCTGGACCATAGACTGTAAGCCATTCTAATACATCTCCTACCTCCAATCTCTATATACTATATTCCTCTATAGCAGTGGTTCTCAAACTTCCTAATTCTGCAACCCTTTGATAGAATTCTTCATTCATTGTGACCCACAAGTATAAAATTATTTCTTTTGTATGTTATAACTGTAATCTTGCTACTGTTTTTATGAATCATCATGTAAATATGTAATATGCAGGATATGTGATATGTGACCTTCAAAAGGGCTGTACCCCATGGGTAGAGAACCTGCTCTAGAGAATCCTGACTAATACCTAGGTAAGCTTTTTTTGTAAGAGAAATGACAGTAACCACCCTACTTGAAGACAGGAACTGAGAAGTACTTCAAAGAGATGCTCCGGGAACGTAGAGTTTAGGCACATGATCTTTTCTTCTGATGGAAAAGTGGACTTCATAGGATGAAATGCATCTTGTCACAGATTCTGTTATATAGTGATTCTATCATAAAAATGGAGGTTGTGGAAGTGAGGTTGCTTCTACACTCATCAACAGGGATACTGACAGAAGGCTCACTGAATGGAAACTACGATCATTTGGTTTCTGTGTTTCAATATTTACACACAACCATCTTAGAAGAATACTTGAAGACCCACTATGTGTAACCTTCTTCCTCTTCAGATTCTTACTTAAGGTTGTTGGCTTTTTGATGTCAATACTCCTGCTGCAGCACTTCCCTGTGTGAAATACTGTTCTTACCATTTACATTAATCAAATTCTGCAGGAGTCAAGGGACACCAAACTGACATCATTTAAGTACCTTCACTAGAGTTTCGTTCTTTCCTTATTTTAACTAAAGAGAATCATTATGACCACTTCAGTTTTTAACATGCTGTGTAATCTCTAAGGCCTGCTGAAGGAATCATCTGCTGGTTTAGAAGCATGCTTGAGAAGGAGCAAACAGTTTGCAAGAACTCAAGCTGTTGTAGAAACATTGCTGAATTTACATGGCTTACATTTACATGAAGTTACAAGGAAGTGTCCAAGAAGGCACACTTTGCTTTGTGTACATGGCTTACAAAAATTAAGCAAACTCCATTTTACCCAAATAGTCTATAATCTCACCAAAGCACACTGGGTCCATGGTCCCCACTCAGATATCACACAGTCCTCAGGGCATGGTAGTTTACATTCTCTAGAGCCCAGGGGCATATCTTCTGGGTCACACAGGTAATCCTCCACATGTTCAGAAGGGCCATCTGCTGTATTCTGCATGCATCTAAGAGAAAATGTTCACATCAGCAAAGGAACTACGCCAAGTAAAATGACAGTCAACACACAGGATGGTGTTTCTAATTAAGCCATCATCTGATGGAAAATTTTACCCCAAAGGGAAGAATTATAAGAAATTATGTCTCCCTACATATAGTTAGTATTTCTCTAAGATTAAAATAATATATATATATATATATATATATATATTCACATGCATCGTTATAATATTTTAATTGGATAGCTTCAGTGCTATTTTGTTTCTTTGTAAGGGAAGTGACTTTTCCACCCATATATGAAAACTGATCTGATGAAAATTGGTCTAAAGTGATTCTCAGAGGAGATACAGATGACCATAGATGATAGAGGCTGAGGGACAGTCCAATATCCACACAAAATATTTCATAAGGTGATTTACAAGATAAGGCATTTATTTATCAGTTTGTTTTGTCATTAAAAAGTAATTTTAGCTGCCAGCAAGATGACTCAGTGAGTAAAGGCATTTGCAATCAAACCAGGTGACCTGATTTCAATCCCTAAAACTCCCATGGTAGAAAAGAAAGAACTAATTCCTTCACATTGTTCTCTGACCACATGGGTACTATGATGTGTAAACACACATAGACACACAGACACACAAACACAGATACACAGACATACACACACACATACACACAGAGAGAAACACACACACATACAATCATACAAGTTCTCTAAGTGTGGCTATTTGCCTTTTGCTAGTTTCTTCATAATTGTTAGTTTTTCTTATATTAGGACAAATTCAAACCTTTGTTCATACTATTCCATTAGGACCAGTCAAGAAATCCTCTTGAGAAGCTAATTAATGTGGCTTCATTTTACTGTAGTTAATAAATCGCTCTATGAACTTTAGTAGTAAAAGAGAAAACCTTGATCCTTAATTTATAATGTAGGAAAGGTCACACTTATTAATGTGTCTGGTAAGGGGTTGCCTATGGGAAGATGAGAAGGAAGATAGGCTCTTGAACTTCTAAGGGCCATTGCAGTGTTTTAACCAGTTGGCTGAATCATGTCACAGTTATATACTTGGCATCCCATCTGTTCTCAGAGATTTACAGTGAAGAAGGACATTGTGTCTCAAACTATACTATAAAGGATCACTCTTAATAGTGAGAAACTTAAAAATAAATATTTCTGTCAAGTGAGACACATTGAAAGGTTGAAAAGCTGTCATTAGTTGTATACTGATTGAGTATGCAATTTAGAAAATATGTAAACACTGGATCTCTGTAATTTTTTAAAAAAATCATTTCATAAAAATGAATCAATAGATATTTGGTGATGTCAATGTTGAAAAATTAAATTACGAATTCCTTTGAAAGAGGTTTTAGTTACACAGAGAAATGTTCTATTTTCAGTTGCATTTAAAATGTTCTGAGAGTAGCATGATAAACAGGCCAAGTGTTTCTATTTTCAAAAGATAGAATTGATCACATTCTTAGCAGATACTGATGCAGCACAAGGATTAACTTATAAAATTGCCTATTGATCCAAGTTAAGAATAGATGTCCAATACCCTATTAGGTAGCTGTGCACATGGAGCTTTATAAGAAAATCTTAATTTTGCACTTGTGTAAATAACTCAAAAATCAGAATAAATAATAAACTTCTTTTGAACAGACTTGATTTATTTTAAAACAGATTATTATTTTAAATGTACTTTCATTTCATAAAATAGGAACATATCTAGGATGTGTATTTTTTTTTAATTTGGTATTAACAATATCTTTTTGCACCTAGAATTCAGAATAAATATTTGGATCAAGCTGAAGCCAAAAGAAATAGATTTTGAATTTGATTTCTTCATAGCCTTGGCCTTTCTATATTTCCAAAGAGCAAGTGTACTTTTTTTTGAGAAAACTGAAGTATATTAGAAGCACATGGCCAATTTGGAAGTGAAGAAGTCACAGACTCATAACAGGTAAGGGAATAAAAATTGGACTATCTGTATGGAAACAACAGCCACAGTAATAGAAACTAAAAATGCCTCTCTTTTTATTTTTATTGTCATCATATGCATGAAATTTATAAAAACACATATGCTATCCACAGCCCTCTTGAGGCCCAGGTTTGATTCTTAGCCCTAGGAGAAGCAAAGAAAAATAGAAATAAGGAAAGAAAAAAAGGAAGGGAAGAAGGGAGAGAGAGAGAGAAAGAGAGAGAGAGAGGGAAGGAGGGAGGGAGGGAGGGAGAGGAAGAGAAAGAAGAAGGAGAAGGATGGTAGGAGGGAAAGAAGTGGGGAAGGAAGGATTTCTATTAGGAAGAAGCACTTCCACTCTCCACTTTCCTATATGTCATTCTATCCTAATGAGGAGGACTGGAAAAATGCAAACGCAAACCTGTTCTTTAACAGACTTATCTCTTCTGAAATGTCAGTCCACATTTGTATGGAGGCAGGACATATTGACCCTAATTAGCAGAGGATAGAGCTTGAGGCGTTGGCCACTCAATCAGGAACAAACAGGCACATCATTATATGATCAGAGATCATGATCAATACTGACCCCTCTCTCTCTTGCATCAACCTCAATACACAGGTTGATCTGAAAGTTACTTTGTTTCAAGTGTGCTCGGGAATATTGAAGATAACTACTTACAAATCAAAAGGAAGCATGCACACAAATAGTTGAAGGAAAGGTACAATGCAATATCTTGATTATAATTTTTCACTAATAAAACAAGCAACTGAATGAAGCAAACTCTTCACATAAGGAAATGACTTTTAAATTTGGAGGGGAAAATTTTAATTTGGAGGCAGAAGTGTGAAGAAGAGGAACTCTCGTTTTCCCTTTCCATTTTTATTCTACTTATCTTTCATCCCATCTTCATCTTTATTCCACCTTTATTATGACACATAGGAGTTGTAAATGGAGCATTCAGATGGATAGTTGAGAAAAAAATGGTTTTTAATAAGAAACAAAGTTATATATATTTTATATGAGATCTTATGATATAAATGCCAATAAAAAACTTTCTACTGAAATAGATCAGGAAACATTACATGATTCTAAAATTCAAGTTATAGATGAGACTGTATTGTTGTCAAGTTCTGCATTTATTTTTTATTGTGTTTTAGCCTCCTTTGTGGTTAAAAAGAATGTTCTACATCTGTGCTGGCCAACAGAACAGCCACATATCTCTGTGAACAGTTTGCAATTATGAGTAGTGTAAATGGAGAAATGTAGTCAAAACTTTAATTACTTTAAGGTGAAAATGAAATAACCACACATGACCAGTAGCTATCTTATCAGGCAGGATAACTCTATTAGAATATGTGAGGGGTAATATCTATTCAGAGGTTCAGAGGATGCTTCCTGAATATGAGAGTATTCAAATGCGAGCCAGGTTGACTTAGGGAGCAAGATGTCAAAGCAGGGAATTTGAAAATATTTTCAGAAATATATTTGGCTTTTGTTGTAGGGAAGATGGCTCAGTAAGTAAAGGGTTTGCCTCATAAGCATGGGAACATGGTTTCAATTCCCAGCACTCATGTGTCAAAATTAGTAGGCTCGACAGCACATATCTGTAATCTAGTACTTAGGAGGCAGGGGCAGCTGTGTACCATACCCTGGGCTTTTTGGCTGTTTCATGTTCAGTGAGAAACCATAGCTGAAAAAGTAAGGAAAATAAAGAATGAGCAAAGCATCCAATGTTGATCTCTGGCCTCCAAACTCACATGAATATGCACACAAAAATGCATATATACAAAGAAGCTTACTCTGCTTTAAACCCGTCACTGAGTTTTAACATCCACACACATAAAGCTTGCATTCGACATGTATTTCCAGTGGTTAGTCTTGATAACACACAGAGCTATCAAGTTGTATTTATATACTTAGGAATCTATATTTCTATCTATATCTGTATTTATACATATACATGCATGTATGTAACAATTAATGAAAAAAGAAGCCATGGATTTTCAAAAAAGCAAGGAGGGGTGTGCTGGCTGGTTTTATGTGTCAACTTGACACAGGTTGGAGTTATCACAGAGAAGGGAGCTTCAGTTGGGGAAGTGCCTCCATGAGATCCAGCTGTGGGGCATTTTCTCAATTAGTGATCAAGTGGGTAGGGCCCCTTGTGGGTGGTGCCATCTCTGGGCTGGAAGTCTTGGGTTCTATAAGAGAGCAAGCTGAGCAAGCCAGGAGAAGCAAGCCAGCCAGCATCCCTCCATAGTCTATGCATCAGCTCCTGCTTCCTGACCTGCTTGAGTTCCAGTCCTGACTTCCTCTGGTGATCAACAGCCCTGTGGAAGTGAGCTAAATAAACCCTTTCCTCCCCAACTTGCTTCTTGGTCATGATGTTTGTGCAGGAATAGAGAACCCTGACTAGGACAGGGATATTTTGGAGGGAGAATCTTGGGGAAGGAAAGGCAAAGGCGTGTAATTATATTATAATCTCAAAAACAAATTTATTTTTTAAAAGCTATTGTAAAGTGAAGCTTTTTGGGTCAGGACTTAGAATATCCAAACTGCTGCTTGCAATAGAGGGTCTTAATTTCCAAGAACTCAGATTTCCTAAAACAAAAATTAATGAAAGTTGTCAGGAGAGCAGAGATGAGAGATGCTCCATGTTGTTACTTGTGGAATTAAGAGATGGTTGACAGTTTGCTTCTCGATCATTCTACTAGGTCTTACCTCACTTTTCGGGTCTGCACACCCTCTCCACAGTTGTCTCGCATGTCCACAAAGGTCACCTTGCAGACACTCCATGGCTCAGTGACCCATATGTACTGGTTGCAGTCGCTATGGCATGGGACGACCTCATACACCTGAAACACACACCTGGTGATCTCAGGCAGTAGAATGTGAATGGGGAAGGGTGGATGGAGGACTTCTGGATCACCACAATCATTATTCCAGCAGTCTGCTTCCATTTGTCCCCCTTATTGTTTGTACCCTCAAGTAGGAAGAAAGATTTCATCTTAAGAAGTCTAGTTAAGACAAGGAAGGTGGGTTGAATTGCGTTCTCTGTTTTTACACAGTGCGTATTCTAACTCACTGGGCCAGAATCAAAACATATTTCCATCTGACATTTAGCAGACTAAATTAAAATCTTTTGGACTATCTATTTTGTTTGAAGTTTTGTGTGTCTTTAGTTCTTAGCCCAGGGCACTCATGTGCTAGACAAGATTTATCAAACAAATGAATGAGGTGGATACTATAAACATATTTGTTTTTCAGATAAATATAATAATAATTTAGGCAGCATTACATATAAATGTATATAGTTGTAAGAATTAACTTTTTTTTTCATACAAGAAACTGAAATGATAAGTAAATGGAAATAAGCCCATCTTGAAACTAATCCTCAATCCCTTGAGGTATGGAAACAAGGTCCTGAATTAGTTTTACATGATGTACAGCCACAGACACAGCTGTCAGCATCAAGGGCCTCACAGAACACAGCCAACTATTTGTGGTTATTGTCCACAAAGCTTTCAGTCCCAAAGGCAGTACAGTATGTTTCTCTCAGGAATTCTAGAACAATGAAGCAATTGTGCGGTTTTCTCAATGAGAAAAATAAGTAGAAAAATAAATAGATTGCAATCTACTACAACCAAGAATAAAACCATTAAAGAAAAATATTTTAAAAATATTTTCATTACATGTGAAAATTTAACTCTGTTTTCTATTCTACACACACACATACACATGCACACACACACTCTAGTATGTAAATAATTTAGGTAATCAATTCCAGGAATCAGATTTAAATAGTCTTTTGGAGCTATCCTTTTGCACAGTTAGAGAATGAAAAACGAAAATAAAATAGAACAACTCCCAAATAAGAGTAAAACATATGCAAGGTTGCAACAAGACTTTAGCTAATGATACAGCCAGTATATGCCCTTTGGGGTGATGTGTTAAAAGAGGACTATCACCACATGGCTAAACACCACTACACCAATTCCAGGGAATAGGAGAATCGAAATGAAGTAGCCCTGCTACTCATCCTAATCCTTTGATAGATGACCATCCCCCATTGTTGGGACATAAATGCAAATTATTTCATAGGCATTGCCAACATCTCCAAATAGCCATTTTCAGTCCACGATACCTCTCTCCTCCAAGCATTAATAAAGGGTACCATTTGCCTCATTAAGGTGGGATAGGTGAAGGCTAGTCACCTCACCCAGTCTCCTCAGGCCCTGTCAATAAAGAAACTCTAGTAACTATACTAGGAGATAAAAAAGAAACAGGCAGAGGAAAACCTAGTGGAGAAAATAATAATTCTTTAAAAAGCACTCTGAAGAAGTGGAAGATAAGCACGCTCACCTGTGCCTGGAGTGGTGTTTTGCAGGAATGAAGTCAAGGACAAGAAACAGAGAAATGTGAAAACGTTAGTTATTTTGATAAGAGCTCATTCTTATTGTACATTTCAGTGAGAAGGACTTATATTTAAAACGTTAATTGAGTAAAAGCTTAGGATGTATTTCTTAGGTTTTAGGAAGGGTAAACCAACCATTTCTCATGACGCAAATGTAAGATGAGCAGACAAAGATTATACAACCAAGGGAAAGATTGCATGTGCAGGATGACAAGAGTTCAAAACCCGAGTGAATCTCAGAGCCCCTGTCACTGCAAACTGAACTATGGTTGCAAATATCTCAGGAATCAATGGAAACATGGACGGTTGTCTATATATTGACCCACTTACAGTTCCATATACCCACCAGCCCACTTTAACCCATTCATACCTTTTTAGTGAGATAAGGACCTGAGGGCTTAACTTTAGGGAGGAAACATTCTGAGAGACCATTTTCATGTCAACAAACCGCTATCTTTTTACTGAGGAATTTTAATTGCAGTAAAAATCTGCGTGGTTCATATTTTTAAACAATAACGTAGCACTTTGCTTATTTTATTTTCTTGAATATTTTACTGATATTTAAATACCTTTCCATAAGCTTTATGTAAAACATGTTCAAAATTTGATGCTTAAGTGATTGCTTTTTCTTGGTTTACCTTTCATTTTTCAGTTATTACTGATTTGACATACCCCCCAATGGATTGAAAACCAATACATAAATGTGCTTATCAAATTCTGTCTTGAATTTTATTAGAGATATAACACTGTATGATGTACAGGCAACTTAAGCACAGGGTCATGTGTCTTTGGAAACAAAAGCGCTCAGGCAAATGTGGCATATTTAAATTGCACAGTAACTAGTTAGACGCATATACATGTGACATATTGAATATATGTATACTTCTTTGATAGGGCCATGGATTATAATTTATTAATATTAAGTTTGTCATCGGAAATTCAAGCTTTCTAAACTTGTAGACGAACGTTCTCGTCGTCATTAGCACAGTATTCCTGTTCCTCTGTTTGATATTCACCAGCTCTGCAAGTGAATTTCTTCTTTGGAAATGAACGCTTACAGTTTAAGACTACAAAATGCTTAACTGCCAGGAGATGGCGATAGAAGAGTATATTATTCTTTCTACATTGCCTACATCTAGCTACGCTGGAAGACCAAACAGAGAGTACTATCCATGTAATTTAGTTCTTCAATGTCCTCAGTTTTACTTACTTAAAAGTTTCCTTTGTATATGGTATGATTCTGTTGTTCCCAACAATCTTAGCTTAATCAGAAGGAAACTGCTGATAACTGTGTGATTAGAGGTCAAAATGAGACAGGCCATGTTCACAGGAGACAGTTTTACATATTTAAATGCTTGGTTCATTTGATCATGGCTCCAATTCAAAGCATAACATCTGCACACACTCTGGAAACTCCATTCTCTGCTAATTTACATGCCGCTCAACTGTGATAACAATTGTCTGTTCTGTTACACTTAAGTTAATCACAACTCTGTCATTAGCCATTTTACTCTTTATCTCCAACAGAATACAAATAACAACCACCGACAGCAGAAAGTAAAGTATGCATGCGAGCATGCGAGCTCTAACCCAGTTCTAATGCTAGAAAAGGCAGCAACTGAATATATATGTATATATGTGTATATATATGTGTGTATATAAATAAACATATATACATACATATATATGTATATATATATATATATATATATAT
>JADRCC010027636.1:0-10514 GCA_019843855.1 Hylomyscus alleni
TTTTTTTTTTTAAATGACAGAGTCCAATGCTCTACCACCTAGGCTAACCAGGAAACCTTGCAAAGTCAGCAGGCCCAGATCTTCGTTTGCTCACTTCGTTCTGTTGTCTGTTCACATGTCATTTTATTTCCAAATTACTCTTGATTAAAATAATTTATCACATTAGAGAAGGAGGAGGAGGAGGAAAAGGAAGTGGTGTAAGCTACAGTGGGTGGATGCTCTGGCTGCCAAGTCTGAAGACCAGAGTTTGATCAGAGTTTGATTGACTCTTCTCATACTTAGAGTAGCTATGCTAGTGTGGATGTCAGCATAAAAACTTTCAAGTATGACGTACCATACTTATGAGTAGTTCAAAAGGAATGCATCAGAAGTTTAGTTTGTCTTGCAGTATTGATAAGTTGGCACTGACTTGTCTCTCCCATCACCCCAGTTTTCTATTAATTCTCTTGGGACCCAGTAAATCTATAAGCATTTGCCTGAAAGTCTGTTTAAGAGTTTGAGCACGAAAACAGCTCAATGAACTGGTCCCCAAGTAATTGTACCTCTGACCTTGACCTTACTCCTACCCTGCTCAAATACACCAGAAGAACCAGTTAGATTTTCTTAAGTCCAAGTATGTATTTATTTGGTAAACATGGACATTCAACCACTCTGAATTCTTGGAGAACAGTAAGTGGATTTCAGATCTTATTCAGCAGATAGGTTCCTGCTAATTAACTGTTGTGACTTGTTCATAGTGATTTGAGAGTTTTCACATAGTGCAGAGAGTGGTAGATGGTCACCAGGAATTATAAGTTGGTCAGACACAAGAACAGAATTAAGTAATAGTTAAAGACCTATGTCTAGGGGCTCAAAAGATGACTCGGCAGCTAAGAGCACTGCTTGCTCTTCCAGAGGACCTGGGTTCATTCCCAGCACCTACATGACAGTTTATAACTATCTGTAACTCCAGTTCCAGGGTATCTGACACCTTTACACAGACAAATGTACTTGCAGGTAAAACACCAAAGTAAAAAAAAAATCTTTAAAAAACAAACAAACAAACAATCTTGGGCCTAAAGGAAAGAATTCTGACTTTATAACCTTGCCCTGCTACTTATCAGGAGATGGGTGTGGTGGCACACTCTTTTGACCCCAGAACTTGGAAGGCAAAGACTAGTGGATTTCTCAGAATTTGAAGCCAACATGATCTACATAGTAAGTTCTAGGCCAGACAATAAAGTTGTCTGCATCATGAGACCCCTTGACAAATAAACAAACTGAAATAACTAGCACTACTGCCTTGGCTGCTTTTCTTGTTGCTATGTCAAAATACCTGACAAAAAGCAACTTACAGATGGGACGGAGGGGTTTATTTTGGCTCACAGTTTAAAGGCGCAGTTCGCCATGGCAGGGAATGTGTGGCAGTGAAGGCAGCCCTAGCAGAGGATGCAGGAGCATGGAGCAGCTATTCACACTGTACCCACTGTGGAGAGAGATGGATGCTGGTGCCTTTCTGGGTTTCTGCTTTTTTATTTAGTCCAGGATCTCAGCCCAAAGGATGGCATCACCCACGTTCAGGGTGGCTCGTCTCGCCTCACTTAAACCTCTCTAGAAACACTCTTATTGATAGACACTCCCAGAGGCTCGTCTCCTAAGTGACTCGAAGCCTTAGCAAGCAGAACATCAAGATTAACGCTCACACAGACGTTAACCATTTCAAAGTTAGTTCCAAAATAAACATAGCATCTTCTACACCTAGAGTGATGAGTTAACTCCTTTTAGTCCGGTTTAGAACTGTATCCAGTTTGGATACTTTTGTAGTTAATATTTGACGGGTTCTAGACAAGCTCTCTCAGCTTCAATATCCTATAGATGGATTCAGCTTAATTTCCTTTGGCCTCTGTGTAGCATATCCACTCCTTATCACTCTGTCCCTTATGTAAATTTCTCTTTTCTTGGCATCTATAATATTGTTCCATCCTAAGTATACCTCT
Source organism: Hylomyscus alleni (assembly GCA_019843855.1). Lineage (NCBI taxonomy): Eukaryota > Metazoa > Chordata > Mammalia > Rodentia > Muridae > Hylomyscus > Hylomyscus alleni. The sequence goes on from JADRCC010027636.1 coordinate 1,977, forward strand.
ACAGCTTTCTATCTTTTGATTTCTTTCAGAGGGATCTCTTATCTCTCTCAAAAGCATTGATAGCCCCATACTTCAGTATAGTCATGACTGCTTTTAATTCTGAATATAAGTCTTCTTCCTAATTTTATGTTTGTTTTCTTAAAAAAAAAAACTATAAAGACAATTACAGAACAGAAAAATCTACCCTGCAAGCCACTGTATTAGTCTATCTGTCTCTGATACAAGCCATAAGATAAGTAGTCTCCAAGGTACAAAAGAAATTCATTTCTTGCTGTTCTAGAGGCTTGGAAGTCCACAGTCACAGTACCGTGAAATTGTCTGGCAGACTAATTACCTGCTTTGTTAACAGGGCCTTCTTGTTGTGCTGTTACATGGTTGACAATAAGAGAACTCTCCAGGACCTTTTATAAGGAAACTAATCCTGATGGTGGGTTCTTGACCCTCACAAGCTGATCAACACTATTACTATGAGGTTAGGATTCCAACATATGAATTTGGGAGGCCATAAACATTCAGATCATAGCTGTTGTCTCAGAAGTCCCCCTAAGCAATTATCCACCTGTAGTCTCCAATATCCAGGTCTACCATTCTTTGTCTTGATTATGATCCTGCAGGTGGGCGCTAGTAACATTCCTCTTTTGGCAGCCAGCCATCCCAGAGTAAGGCTGTGCCAGTGGAGGAAAGTGTAAGCACTGTGTCAGAGGCAGTGGCTTCTCTTCTCACCACCGGTCTTCTGTTCTCTCTTCTTGCCTTTCTGCTGACCGGCCGTCATGAAGGTCATGAAATGGTGCTCGTCTTGACAGACATTGAATATGAGCAGCTCATGAGAGGCTCTCTCCATGAGCAGCTTTCTAGTGAGTTCCACTGTTGTCACGGCTAGCTTCCCAGTGAGCAGGGACACTGTAAAGTGACCTCCAGCAAGTTCTGCAACATTCATCTAGATTCGGTCTCAGTCAATTCCACCAACTCACACAGGCTGGTTCTGCTGCAATATTGTCTAGCAGGTTGTTTTCAACTTGCTAGCCTCAGGCTATGGCACCTCAGCAAACTTTACCAACCAGGAAACTACAGAAGCAAGCTTCCCATTGAGCTCTGGCTCAGCCCTGGAAAATGGGAGCCTTTCAAAATGTCTCTTCCTTGAGTGCTCTGTTCTACTCTTGAGGCCAAGAGTCTTGCCGGTCAATTGTTAACCCAGACTTACCAATGTATAATATTTTATATTGTTTTCCTGTTCAAACCTCTGCATGGCTCCTGTCTCCTAACTAGACCCTAACACATCTCACCATTTCACCTGTATCCCCTAAGCATCTCCCAGATTCATCAACTTCCCCATAGCCCCAGGCCTCAGTCTAAGGTTAGAGCCTTGTCATCCTTAGCTTGATTTTGAGTATAGGTCTTTTCATTTCTTGCTTCTAGCACAGATATGTCCTAGTATCTATTTTTTAGCACACTAGAGAAATCATTCCATGATGCATATAGCTGTGAATTTTTATACACTAACTTGAGTGTAGAAGCAATACCTAATTATTTTTCAACCACTAGTTTAAATAGAACTCTGAATGGGAAGTCGTAGTCTCAGTTATTATAGACTTTGCTCTCATCTCCCCAACCCCAGGATTCCAAGAGCTCCCAGAGTCTTAAATACAATCCCTTGAAGGTAGAGGCACAACTAGCTCTTCCTAAGCATAGCAATGCACTGAGGCTGGACCTAGAAGCATCCATGTGTCCAGCCATGTGTGGGCATATTGCCCCATTCCCATCTTCCTTGTGTGCCAGTATCCTGACACATCACAAGGGAATGGAGTTTCTATCTGCAGTCAACTGACACACTCTCGTTCCTTCTCAGGCTAGAGACTCTCTTGCCTCTCTCCTATTCCCTTAACAAGCCAAGTTGCCTTCCAAATAAAATCAGGCTCTTCTGGCAATAGTACTTCAGACATAACAATCTAAAACATCCTCTGGAAAAGAAATGTACATTTCTGGCCACTCTCAGGAAGTGAGGAAGCAGAGGGAGAAAAAAGTACAAGGAGAATAAAACAGATACTACTATCTCACACATGGTTGGAATCTTTTTAGCCTGGTAAAATCTTCAACCCTTTCTTTTCCAGACCAAACATACTGACTAGGAATTGCATTTTCCTAAACTCCTTTTGTGTTTCCCACCAATCTTGTAAAACTCTCCCTAAAGTAAGTAGACTTCTTCTCTGAGATTTTCGATGCTTCGTTGTTTCCTGCAATTCCAAAGAGATAAGCCCAGGTCTGGCCATCTGAATTTGACAAGCCAAGACTGGCAAGCAGTAGAGAAAGGGAGCTACAAGAGTAAAATGACTACTATGCTCCAAGGACGCCTTAGAACTTGCCATCACTGGCGTCACCTTCCTCTCTTTAACATTGTTAAACTAAGTGTTCCATCTTGAAAACCCCTAGATGAATCTTTCAAAACTCAGTTCAGGTGACTACTATGCCAAGAAACCTTCAAGCACGTCCTATGGTTGACCACGATCTCTCTCCAGCAATGCACTCTCTCCATGCTTCGGCTATAGCTCCTATGATATTTTTTCCCTACTTCTTTGCTTTCCTCTTTTGGATTATAAATTCCTCGAGAACACGGTGAGACCATCTCCATTCTCTGTATCTAGGGCTAGGAACCACAGATTGCTCTTGGATCTCTTCATAATTATTGGAATGACTTGATGAATATCTTCAAATGGCTACAAATAACAGTGAATGACTTGTTGTTGCTCTCAGAGCCAGAACTGAATCAGCAGGTGTTCTTCTACTTTTGTAGGATTGCACTGAACTCTTCTGCAGCTATGCAGAAGGACTATTTAATTGCTTCATGGTTTAATTGCTACTGATAACACCTGCTGGAATATGCTTCCCAGAGCCTTCTGAGCATAAAAGAAAAGGGAAAGGAATTCTCATTCTCCTTTAAGAGAGTCTGCTTCTCTTCTCTGATGACCAGTAGGTGATGTTCCTAAAGACCTGCAGATTTAAGCTTCCGGAATTTGAATGGATGAGCTTTCAAAATGGAGGGTTATTTTCCCTTGTAAAATGAGATGCTGATATTAATATGGTTTTTGTGTATTTTGGCAGACTCGTAAGGTGCCATCTGGATTAGGAAAATAAGTTGTATTCTTAAGGGCCAAAAATAATATATAGCACACAATTCATAAAATGTTAGCGTAGAAAATATAACTTACATTAAAAGAAGAGTAAAAACAACAACTACAACTGTTAAGTCAACTCAGCATGTGGCAAGAATATGGTAAAAGATTCAATGCTTGGATATCAAAAAGTCGGGTTATTCAAGGGTACCCCATCTTGCATGTAGTGTATTTTTTGCTTTTATTATGCAAACTTTTATTATGTTTTCATACTTTTGCTAAACAGCAATCCAGCCAGGTTCAAAACTTGGCTCTACCACTTTCCGGCTGTGCAATTTCAGCAAATTACACCACCCCGAACCCAGTACCTCAACTTTCTCATCTGTAACATAGAGACCATATCCCTAGCTGAAGACCTACTACTGTTATTGTGGAATGTGAACATGGCATTAAGATAATGTGGTCACAAAAGCGCTTACATATTAGGGCTTTTCAGTGCTTAGAGCTGTTCCGTGAGTGTGAAGCATGAAGTGAGTTACTGTGACTACTGCTATTGTCACCATTATCAATAATGCAATCAGAAATTTATGTGACAACTGGTTAAGTATGCACAGTGCTTAAGCAATTGTCCAGGAACTCAAGCCGCTCCTCTGTAACCAGACAGAGAAGCTAGACTGAGGGGGGAGGTAGGTAGGATGAGGGGAGGTTTTCACCTTTTTCATTGAAAGATTTAATATTAGCGCTAAGAACTCAGTGTCCTGTCAAGTACTTTATCCCTCACAAAAACCCAAGGGAGAAAGGATAGAAAAGTAAAAATCACAATTCAGGGAGTAAAGGTGGAGCAGTCCTGAGAAAGTCTACCTTAGTCAAAAACACTTCCACCAGACTTCAACAGGCCACTAAAACCTGAAAGGGACTGCGAAGGCTCTGGTGACTTTAGGACTGCCAAGATCTGCCCTGATGCTACATTTCCTATTGAGCTTACACCTGGTAGGAAGTCTCTCTTCACAGGGCATGACTGATCCATGGCCAGCAGTCACTCCACACTGTCTTTGCTTTAGGCTGGTTTTCTCAGCATTTTGAGTTTCTTCCTTCCAGACTTAATATTTCCTCCTCTGCCACATGCTTATTTTATGTACTCTCTCTGAAAAAGCCCTTAATAACCTCTTAATGGGTAGTAACTTTACAGAACCTCATTAAAATGATATTGCAAGGTCCTTACAAAGAAAGGCAGAGAAGAGAAATGTTTAAACCATGGTGGACTCTCAGAGTTGAATTTTACAAGATCATCAAGGTTTAGACATATCTGTGGCAAACCCTTACTCCTGTTCCAAACTTTACCATGAAGGATTCTTGCCCTCTGACCGTCTAGGTTTGGAAGCCAGAAGTGCCACTGAAACAGTGAAGGCCCATGAAGGTAAGGCAAAGTCCTTCTGGTGAAGAGAATGAAATTCGTGGCCTGGGTGAAAACTTGACATTGCAGTTAGACTAGTCAGTCACCTAGCAAAGGGACCACCCATAACGTAGGACCACCACTAGGAAGGCAGGCTCATCATAAGCAATGCTGTGGAGATAGGCAGTATAATAATGCTTTAAAAAGTGAGAAAGTGTGTGTTTATTTCTCAGTCTCTTAGAGCAGACCTACTCCTTTGTAAGTATGTGGACATCTATGAAATTTTCTAAAAAGGAAAAACTTTTTTCCTTTTCTCATTTCTTACTTTTCTAAGCATGCGTTCACTAATACGTTGGGCTTCATTCTTTCTCTAAAGTTCTCCTCCTCAAGTTGTGGCTGATGTTCTTGGACAGTTTAACTCAAATGACATGGCCTCTTTTCCTTCTTTCAAACTCCTCTTCCAAGCAGCTGGTGAGATTTATAGCTCTCCCATCCTGGGATATTTCTTATAAAATTATCTTCAGGCTTCTATTTGAGGTCACCCTTAAAATTGTTGTCAGTAAGACTAAGAGCTCCAAGAAGGTACCCCGATTTTCACAGTATCATATGGAAGCTGCAAAGGGATTCCCCAGAATTTCTGGTTACAGATAAACAAGGCAACTAGCCAACCCATGTGATAATACAATTCATCCTGACTTTAATAGACCCCTTAAAGAAATAGGAGTCTCCCCGAAGAGGCTTCCCAATATCTAGAAATTCAAAGGGGTCAGAGGGCCCCTGCACAGATCTGAAACATCAGCACCTTTAGTTTCTTCTTGGTCTCTATCCCTGGCCCCACCTACTTATCCAAGCGATAACTTTTGTTTCCTCTGGCCTGCCACTGTTTTCCACAGGTCTCCCTCCCACTCTTCCTGTGGGAGACCCAAGGTTAAGAAATGTTATCAGCTGCCTCTTTAAATAGCCCTTCCCACTCTCAGCCACACTTAACATGAGCTATGAGGCTAAGTCAGCACCCTTGGGAGCCCACACTCCATCACACCCAACTCCCTCTCCAGTGAGATGGGTAGCATTTTACCAGTTCTAAATTTTATCATCTGCTAACTGCAGTCCCTTCTTCCTTTTTCACCAAAGTCTTCATTCCATACTCAGAATCATAACTAGAAAGAAAACTAGGAACCCCAGGCACCTGACCCATGGTTCTGTCGTCAACAAGGGAAGAACATTGCTTCTTCCAACACAGGTGTGACCATGGGAATTCCTGTGACCATGGGAATACCTCATTCCTAGCATTTAATGTGTCTCAGGCTGTCTCCTCAATCAATAAGCTGTGAGTTCCTTGGAGTGGGGAAGGGGATTTGGACTTACAGCTAGATTCCCAACCTCACAATACACCTGATACACAACAACTTTTAAATAACTTTTATAAAACTGTCTAAACTATGTCCTATGTTAGCTGCAGTGACCAAAACTGCTTTCCATGGGCAACCCAACTTGTGAAATTCATAGAGTTCACGAAACTTGGGCAAGTTCACATTCTCGAGCAAGTCGTCTTCATAGTGTGATGATAGTGTGTCTGAAGGCACTCGTGCAGGGTTACCTAGCAGTCAAAAAGAAGTGGAGAACTGTTTTCTCTGCTAAATTCAATTGTTCTTTGGCTAATGGGAACTTTTATCTCGGAGAATTTCCAGCGTTGTTTCCCAGACAATGTCTGTAGCCTCCTGCCCACCACCACCGCCCCACCCCCACATACCTTATCTTTCTCTTCACATAAATTGTTGCTGTGATTGGTAAAGAACTGCCTCCCTGTGAACTTAGACAAGACTGATCCTGATGAGTGTTCTTGCTGAAGACAGCCTGCTAGGAGCTCCCTGGACTCAAACTCAGCCTTGCTTCACAGTATGTCACACAAGTGGGAAAGGCAATCATTCGCCAAAGTAGGTTAATTTAACAAAAATTCTTCGGTTTTGATCGGCTGAGATATTTAAAACCACAAAATGAATAATGATACCATCAAACTCTACACTATCTGGAAGTAAGTCTTTGTTCCAACTTGTAACTCATTGGCTGAATGGTTTTATAATCTGGATACACTTCTTTAAAGTTATAGTTTAATTTAATTATGATTTTACTTGAGAAATCGTAATTAATGTCTGTACATTGGCAAAAGATCATATGAATGCAGGTTTCCAGAAACAAACTGAGATTCAGGGTTTCTGAGATTCTAGTTTTAACTTTAGGATAGAGGGAAAATATTTAAGAACAGTTTCTATTGCATTAAAAAGGCTCAAGATTTGGGGGAAAGACTCAGTGGGTGAAGTACTTGCTGCACAAACATGATCAGAGGTGACATTCAGAACCTGGGTACTGTGTGACAGCAGGTGTGTAACCTAAGAACTGGGTACAGAGGCATGTTGATCCCAACGAATGTAGGCCAGCTACTCTAGCAGAAATGGTCACCTTCAGGTTCAATGAGAGACTCTGACTCAAAATACAGATGATGGAAAAGCCATTGTAGAAAAGACGCTGAATACCAACCTCTATCCTCCACTCCTGGATGCATAGGCTAGTACACATGCAGTCACACACACACACACACACACATATACCACATGCACACAAGCATAAACCACACACACTGTCACAAATAGACAAACCAAAAAAGCATAAAAATAAAGCTTTCTAGACCTTTCTATTCAGCCCTCAGGAACACTGGAAAATCTCCTAAAATTAAATGTTTATCCACACAGTACAATAAGACTATATAGTACTTCAGAGAAAATTTAGGACAAAAAAAATTAATATTCTCATCAGGTAGCTTTGAGAAAATCACCTACTTTTCCTATAGAAGGAATAAAGCAAGACTATCTCCACAAAGGACCTATAATAAGTTATTAAAACAATGATCTTTCATGCTTAGGGTGATATCAATGGGTTGTTCAGTTAAATCTTATACAAAATTCAGCATTTTCATAACCAGAGAGCTTCAGTTTTATAATGAGACTTGGATTTCACTATAAAAAAGGAATTCCAAAGAATTTCTATAAAAGCACATAAAGGTTGTAAAGCAAAATCCAACGAAGTCATAAAACAGCTACCATTTATGGCGCCCTTATTACGTGTTAGGCTCCATACTCAGCGCGTCACAAGCATAATCCTCCACTAAAGTGGACCGCTTAGGAAGCCTTTGAAACACGATCAGCATTTAAGAGGAAAACTTTGATTACAGTATACGGACACCGTACATGCTCTGAAAATCAGTGGGAGGAGAGGCAACAGTAGTGAGGAGTATGCTCGAAAGATGCAATCACAGGGAGTTCAATCAACTCGTCTCCTCGGAGCAGGAATCCAGCCTTTGCAGGGTGGGAATGTGGGACCTTGGGAAGCTTGTGAGTCATCAAGGTAGGCTCAACGACTCTATCTACCAGCTTGCTGCCTTTGTAGACGTCTCAACATGGCAGGTACGGTTCCCAGGCTACTTCGGAGCTTTGGGCACGTCTCGAATGACTGAAAGGTTGTCATATAAATCTGATTAAGTAAACGTTATACAAGTACAAGATGCAGCTCTCAAGTGACCTTTAAAAATTCTAGTAGGGAAAAACAGATACAACTCTCAATGATAGTCACTAAAGAAAAATCTTAAAATTCTGCGCATGAAGCCGGGCGGTGGTGGCACACGCCTTTAATCCCAGCACCTGGGAGGCAGAGGCAGGCGGATTTCTGAGTTCAAGGCCAGCCTGGTCTACAGAGTGAGTTCCAGGACAGCCAGGGTTAAACAGAGAAACCCTGTCTCAAAAAACAAAAAACAAAAACAAAAAAACAAAAAAACAAAACAAAAAAAAATTCTGCAAATGAAGCAATTGCATAATCCTGCACCAAATCAGAATAAATATTTCATATTATTGTTAGATAGCCCTGCTGATATTTAAAACACACACACATATATACATATATATGTATATATATTATATAATATATATATATACTATGTGAGATATATATATATATATAATATATATATATATATATATATATATATAT
>JADRCC010027752.1:0-11903 GCA_019843855.1 Hylomyscus alleni
CCCCCTTCCTTCTTGTCCAATTGCCCCTCATACCGTGCCTTCTGCCATGTCTCACTTCCAGTCTTTGACCTCTCTGTAGGTAGGTTCCACACTGCAAGAGCTGACAATGCTGATGGGCACTGAGTGCTACCCTTAGTCCTCACAGCAGCTATAGAAACTTCACCCTGTGTATTTCAGGGATGGGGAAACTGAGGCACAGAGTTTATAAGCAGTAGAGAGGGAGCCTCGCCCTTCTTCCAGTACCTAGAACTGTGCCCACTATGTGACAGGCATTTAGTAAACATCTGAAGAGTGGATGAACAAATTATGAAGAACTGAGGTGTGCCTAAATCATATCTGGAACCTTCCAATTTCTGACAGTTGCTGAATCTAGGAAACACGATTCAGAAGGAAAAGCAAGTCTCTAGCATCAGCAATCTCTGCTGCACTATCCAGGCACAGACTGTGACTAAGGCAACAGGGTTTGGACTGTGACCTGTTTAATGGTCACTTTTCTGCCAGTTCTTCCTAAAAATCTCATCATTGAGCCCACAGCCAAGCCCTGGGCTGGATGCTGAGCCCTGAGCCCTCCCACTGGCTTCCAAGAGCCATAGTGCTTCTTAGTTTCATTTCTCAAACTGCCCAGTGTTTGGAATAGTGTTGCCAGGCAACGAACCAGACTGCCTTACTGAGCCTGAGAATCCCTTCCCAGATATCAAGGGGAAAACAGACTGCTTAGTAAGGCCGGTGAACCACGAAGGGTATTTCTTTTGCCCTCTCTGTCATGGCTTGACATCAAAAGTGACAAAGGAACGAGCAAGTCGAGTTGCTTGTCTCCCCTCTTTCTCTGACAACCACTTTGAACCCCAGGAAAGAAAAGGAAGGCAGTGGTCAGGATTCAAAAGCCATGTAAATATCTGTGGCTAAGCAATGATAGCAAAGGAAAAACAGTTTCTAGTTAGCAGCATATTCCCTTCTAAAGTAGACCAGACTCCCCTCGCCCCCTCCAAAAGCTATGGGCAAGGCATCACTATGGTGATAGCCTCACAGGGAGCTATATGCACATCACCTCTGCCACCCCACCCAACTGTTGAAATACGGCACCAGCACTGGACACCCACAACTGAGACGCAAAACCCCAAGGTTTTTGCAAGGGGAGGGAAGAGCAGACAGCAAAGACAGAGGAAAGACTATGGCGCCCCCTGGTGCTAAAAGACTGTCCACCAACAGGCGGAAGGGCTTGAGTGGCTCACTACAGCTCTCAGCTCCCAAATAAACAAACTAATTCAACAGTAGAGAAAGGCAGTGGTTACAAAGATTACAGATGGGCACAGCAATGAGTGTCCACTGGGTGGACACCACCCACTATATTCACATCCTCATGAAAGACAAATGGTGCCAGGAAGCCGCGTGTTCAGTGTGTCTCTGCAGCTCCAGACTCAGACCACCCATTCTGGGCTGCTCTACAGGTGCTTAGCCTTCCACACTTGCAGCTGCCATGACATCTTCACAGTGGGGGTGACATGGCTGAAGAGAAAGCAAACACCCACAGGAGTGATGAGTAGTCCCTAGAGTCTTACCATTTCAAATGGGTCCGTTCTTTTCTTAAGCTTTTCAGCAGACATTCAGCATCCCTGACCCCACCCACAAGAATACTGGGCATTCAAAGAGCCTGCTGTCATTGGCATAATCACAGTCATGCTTTGCTAAAGGCAGGGAAATCCAAGGTCTCCCAACATGGCCACATATTCCCTTGAGGTTGAAATCACCCTAACTAAGAAACATATCTATTCAAGTGTATAGAGAAGATTAAAGGTACACATCCAGGAAAAGGAGCTGCAGAGGCTTGTAATGGAAGGGGTGCCTCATTCAAACAAAATTCAGCCCATTTGGAAGCCTAGACATGTGTTTGGAATAATTATCCTGTACTAACAGTCTCACCTACAAGTTACTGAACACTTAACATGTGTAACTCTGAGATACATTTTCACGATCTGTCTTTTCAAACTGTAATATACACACTCTGCTGAGTATGTTTCTTGTATGTATGCGTTTAACCTTCACAAACCCAGCAGAGGAGTAAGCTTTTGCTTACCATTGCTAGCCCAACACCAACACAGAACTTGGTTTAAAGCTAGTGAGCGGGGTGCCAGAGTGCTCCCTGGTGGTGAGGATGCTGCACTGCCTCTTACAGTCAACAACAGGGAAAAAGGGTGCTTTCTTAAACACAGCTCACATCACATATTCCAACAAAAACATTAATTCAAATGTACAGACACTCAGCTGTTATATGAGAGGAATGAAGTAAAGCTGACATTAACATAAAGAAATATCTACTAAGTAGTAGGAAAACATCCAGTCTGGGTGGCTTTTCCAACAGGCAGGCAGACAGCCACAACCTTAAGCACCTGCTACTGAGGTACCAACATTCAGTGTGCTTTCCACACGTCGAGCATCCCCTGTAGGCCTTACCTTCTGTGTGTGTGTACACGTATATGATCAGTGTGCAGTGTGCGTATATATATGTGTGTGTGCATGCATGCAGTGGCTACTCTCAACTCACTGGCATTCACAGGATTCACAGAGTATATTCCAGTGGCCCTCATTATCTGTCTGTGCTGAGGTCTGTACTGCTGGCCACTCAACACGAAGATATGATTGTGACACTTGCCTCTTACAAAGAAAGGTAACATTTCAAAACCCTGCAAACTCAGCCAAGACCATCAGAGTTCTGCTGCCTCACAGGCTGGTGATCACATTCATCTATGCGAGCTGAGGTGTGAAGAGCTGGGGACTAGGCTGGGACTGCATGCAGCTTAGCTGTTGGGTGTTTCCTTGCATGTACCAGGCCCTGGACCCCAGCCTCTGCACTGGGAACAATATATATACAAGCTGTAGGCCAAGGCCAAGGGTGCTTACTCACACTGCCCTACCCAGGTGTCATGTCAGCGCCTGCTACCCACTGAACTCAGAAGACTGCAGCAGGGATAGACACCTTCTCTGGCATCACAGCAGGTACCAAGAGCAAACAAGTCATCACAGCACAGACTCAACAGGTGGCTCCATCCTGCTGTCACAAGGACCAGGACAGTCACAGGGAATCCCGGCTGGAGGAGTTGAGGGTTAGCCAGAGACAGTGCTCACAAGCATGCGGGAAAAGAAACATTTGCCAAAGCTTCCCAGTCGGCAGTCCTCCAGTCAGACTAATCCTGTAGGGCTACGCACACCGCCTTCCCTATCCCTCTCACAGATGAAACTGGGGTGGGTGGAGGCAGGTAACCTCCACCACATTTCTGAAAGAATCACCGTCCTTATCTTGCGGGAGGAGAGTGGACAAGAGAAGCCTTCCCACATGAATCACCCCCAGAAAACAAAGGCTACTCCACCGCCCACCCACAACTGTTCCACACAGCCCATATAACTACCAGGTAACCAGAGTTAAACAGCCCACTTATGTAGGCCTTTCCTTCAGAAGGCTGGCTGGGAATTCCTCATAGGGCTCAAGCCAAAGATGACCAGAAACAACTAAGATTATTTTCTAAAAAAGAGATCAATGAAAACAAGACAGCCTGAGTTCCTGCTGAAGGCACAACTCAGAGGTATCACAAGGGTGTCCTCATGGAAAAGGAACAGATCAAGTTGGTGACTTTGTCAGGGATGGAAATGGCTTGGGAGGCTCAAGAGACAAGATCCATGGCAGCCCCCAGAAAACCAATTCTCCTGCTCCATACCCCACACTGGAGAGAGGCTAGGAAGGGCCCTAGGAACCGTGCCTGGCCATGAGAAGGTGACAGACAGGTCATCCTCACATAGACCTCAGCATCTGCTCACCCCGCACAGCAACAGAACTCACATTAGCAGTTCCTGCTCTGCAGACAGGGGAGGGAGGACATGGAAGAAGGAGACTTTGGGAAACCTCAGCTCATGGGAACATGCCAGGAGAGTGTCCATGTGCAACCAGCAAGGTCCAGGTGTGGAGATCCAGGAGATCCATATGTAAGTTTCTATGTCACCTCAGATATCTAATGTATTTCCAAGCAGAAATGGCATCCTGGGGTGCTGTTAAAGGGCCTGTAACTTCTCTGGGTGAAGTCACTCTCCATCCGCCATCACCACTCTGGGCTCAGGCTCCCTCTGCATGATCCAAAGGCTGATGAGGAAAAAAGGTGCAATCTTTACACTATCCAAGTGTAGATCTCTGAATGTGATATGGAAACAGAAAGCCTGCCCTCTGCCCCTCTCCTTCCTTCCCTTAAAGGGAGGAATGAGATGGCTAGAACTCAGAAAGCAAATACAACAGCTAGCCAAGAAAAGGAAGAGCCCTGGCCTCTGATGACCATGGAGTCTCACCCTAGCCCCCTCTGCCAACCCGTCAGGGCACCAACCCCACGCCCACCTGCTAATCTAGTAATGGAGCATCTATCTTGTTAAACAATTGCTGATGTGTGTGTGTGTGTGTGTGTGTGTGCATGTATGTGTGTGCACTCACATGTGCACATGCATGCACACATGATATGGGCCTTCATACCCACTCTTCATTGCTGTGTCTCTAACACTTTCTCCTGGAGCTGGAGCTGGAAATGACTGCACCACCTGGTCATTAGACTATCTCATCAGCGAAACTGATTTGTCCAGAGTCACAAGGAAAGTCAGAAGGGCCTCCACTGCTGGCTGCACACAGAAGGTAGCCTAGAAACCACAAGGCACAGAAGGCTCCTTGCATCCGTCAGCAGACTTACCCCCATGCACCACAATCTGGTCATAGTCTGAAAGCCTACAGTGATACCATGATCAGGTGCACAAAAGTAACCTTCATGCCTGCTTGCAAAGGCTAGGCACAGATGCACTGCCGGCACACCTCCCAGCCTCAGAGAGTACTCACGGACTGTCATGGACTCAGGCACTGAGGCAGAAGGTAACAAGCTGCTGAGAGGACTTCCTCGGCCTGGAGAACTGGCTTCCCTACTGGGAGAAAGTAGACAGAAGGAAGTTAGACTCATCCCGAAACACAACTACAGTGCTCACAACACTCACAGGCAAAACGTCTCCCCAGGAATCTACTGGGAAAACAATGCAGCTGCCCCGAGGGATGTCTGAAATTTACTGGTAATTCCAAAACCAATTCAAACACCCTTTGTAAGCCACTCACTCAGGAGGGAAAAGCTAGAGTCACTCAATGGGCATGTTTCCAACTGGGGTCAGACAAGAAACCACTGCCTTCCTGTTCCAACTCGTATAGCTGTGAACACACATCCTTCAGTGGTCTATTTTGTCACATTCTTGTGGTTCATACTGTCACTTTTCCTAGTTAAATAGTCCCCAGATCCATGTTCCTAGTACAAGCGCCCCACATAACATATAAGCTTCACCCGACAAGCGTGAGATCTCACTATCTAATGTCAGCTAGTCAGAGTCTCTGATAGTCTCTCATGGATTCCAGTCTGGAACTTGCCATGTGGCCAAAGATGATTTTGAACTTCAAATCCTTCTGCCTTCGCTTCCCAAACACCATATCCTGTTTTATATGGTTGTGAGGATCAAACCCAGAGCTCTGTACATGCTAGGCAAGCATTTTCCCACAGCTGAGCTACTTCTCTTGTAGACTCTAACAAGAGGCCTTTACACAAGGATAGACATAGAACCAGGCTATGCATTAATCAACAGATATAGAAATGTTATGGCAACAGGCTCTAGCATTCCCCTGTAAGCAGGGCTGGGGCTCAAAGAGGCTTGGAGAGCATAATGACTACAAGTAACTAGGCTGTGTGCATATGTACAATCAACTTCTAATGTGAACAATAGCACTGGCTTGTCTATAAGCAGCAGGGAGGCCTTATAGCTAGGGCTCGCATTCCTTGATCACTGTTACATTTGGAAAAGGCTTAAAAACACAAGAAGAAAGGAGTCAGGGTCCCGGAAGGGTGCAGTGACACCATCCTTTATGAGACTTGGCTCAGTGGTATCAGACCCTTCATGTTGTGTCTTTCTCACAACCCTGTCTGTTCTGGGTGACACAATATCAAGCAAGGTGCGGGGCAGCAAGAACCCCCTTACCTTGAAGCTAAGTCGAGCACACAGATGGCTAACTTCAAGACAACAAATTAAAATTGTGAAGAGAGAGGAGGAAATAAGAACAACACTGGCAACTTAGTTTTCCTTTTTGTTTTTCTTACTGTGAAAGAGAACAGCCTTCTGCACTTACAGGCTGCCAGGCAATATACTAATTACTTAACAGCTATCGCCTCTTTCCCCATGTCACTTAACTCTAGGGCTGATAGACACCATCATCAACTACTAACAAACTTTAACTAGGAATCCTGGGGAGGAGGTACTCAGTAAGGCTGCAGAGCTCTGAGCTCTGGCAAGGACAGGGCAAGCAAATGAGGTTTGATGGCTGCTGCCTCTCCTTTCTGTGCTGAGAATGGAGCCCTGAGCTTTTTGCACATTGTACATGCACTCTGCCACTGAGGGGCCACCCAGCTCAGATGCCGTATCATAAAGCAGTTTGTCTGGGTGAATGGTCACCGGTGATCCCAACAGCTGCACATCTGAGCACAAACATGAGATGAGGCCTCATCTCAACTCCAACAGGTACCACCTATCTTCAAATGAGAATAAAAGGCAGAGAGGTTAACAGCATGTCCCAATCCACTGATGGGCCTGGTGTCCTGATACTGACCTGTACCGAAGGCCAGGCTCTGGGATGATGTGGTCCTCTGTTCCTGTTCCATTCTCCAGACTTCCCACAGGGGCATCTGCAGAAGTCACACAGAGAGGGCGAGGCTTTATTTTCAACTCCATTTCTCCTTACCATGTGCTCAGCTGGCCCATGAGCTACCTTTAAACCTTTCATACCCACACACGGGCTTTATCTGCTACCCATTTCTTTCAGGCAGGCATCATTAAGACTCAGCACTAGTTGTTCGAGGCCGGCCTGGTCTACAGAGTGAGTTCCAGGACAGCCAAGGCTACACAGAGAAACCCTGTCTCGAAAAAAACCAAAAACCAAAACAAAACAAAAACAAAAACAAAAAAAAAGTTTTGAGGCAAGGGAAGTTATTCCCAATGTCTAGGGCCCACAGCAGAATCAGAGTTTTTGTTAAACAAATTGCTCCTGCTTGTAGTGGACACTAGAGGGCAGCAGCATCTCATCACTGGCGAAGTTTAACGCTTTCTACTAAGCCAAAAGCCACTAAGCATTTGGAAAAGGAAGTGAGGCCATGATTTCTACAACAGGTTCTCCTGGCTCTCCTGCCTCTGTCTGCCCTGTGCCCTGTGTGGGTATCACCCTGCCAACACCATGCATCCTTGCCCTGCAGCATCTCTCCACCATCTGAAACCATCCGCTCATCCACTCAGCAGGAGGTTCCTTATGGTGCCAACTGAGTGAGGGCTCAGAACTGACCTGTGTCAAATTCAGTAACACTGGAAGAAGACAGGCATGATCTTGTACTTGTGAACCTCACAGATTAGAAAGGACAGGCACTGTCTAGTTATACACAATATCTCCACCAGAACAATGAAGACAGCTTTTCAGGGTTACACAGTGCAGGACATGAAGCCTGACTTGTCCAAGAAGGTAGCAGTTAAAAAAAAAAAAAAAAAAAAAAAAAAAAAAAAAAAAAGGCATTTTTAAAAGTGTTATTTGTCAAGAAAGCTATGTGTTCTAGGTCCAGAACTCAGAAGACAGAGGCAGAAGGACTGCCACAAGTTAAGGCCAGCCTGGTCTACATAATGAGTTCCAGGCCAGCCAGGGATATATAGCAAGATCATGTCTCAAACAGAAAAAGAAAAAAAAAATGTTACATCTAAGCTACAACTTGAGGATGACCTCGGGTACAGAAGGTGGGGGAGCAAGTGAGAGAAGCAGAGGCAGGTGGATACCAGCAGGGAGGCGTGAATGGGAAAGAGTAGGGCTGCCACTGCTTGGAGGTTGCTTAATGGCTAGCAGAACAACAGCAAACCACCCTGAATGCTGAGGGAGGGCCAGAGCACCCGAATGGTGGGACTGGACTGTTCTCCATACCTGCTCTGCTGATGAGAGACAGACAAAGACAGTACAGGCTTGCTGAGAAGCCATTTTGCAACAGCACTGGCAAGCAGTAAGATAGACTAGGGCTATGGAAGCATTCAGAAGACACATTCTATACATTTCTCCTTCACAGGGTAATTTAAAAACAGCCCCAAGCCAGGGCTGTCAGCATAAACAGTAACCCCAGCCTTGAGAGGCTGGGGCAGGAAGACAGCTAGGTGAAAGACAACAAGAGTGACTGACCTTAGTGAAACATTGTCTCAAAAGGGCAGTGGTGGCACACTCCTTTAATCCCAGCAGTTAGGAGGCAGAGGCAGGCGGATTTCTGAGTTCAAGGCCAGCCTGGTCTACAGAGTGAGTTCCAGGACAGCCAGGGGTATGCAGCTATGCAGAGAAACCCTGTCTTAGAAAAAAACAAAAAAACAAAAAACCCTACTAGGCTGACAAGATGGCTCAGTATATAAAGGCATTTGATGCTAAGCCTGATGACCCCAGTGTGAACCCCCAGAATCCACCTGCTGGAAAAAAAGAAGTGACTCCCGAAAGTTGTCCTCTAGCCTCCACATATGCACAGTGACACATCTCCACACAGTCATACTCAAAATACATAAACAAGTAAATGTAATTTTAAAAGATTTGAATATGGAGCTACAAAGATGGCTTGGTGAGTGGTTAAGAGCCCTTGCTGTTCTTCCAGAGGACTTGCATTCAGTTCACAACACCCACATCTGGTGGCTCACAATTAATTGCCTATAACTCCAATGCCAGATGATCCAATACCCTTTTCTGGCACCATGGGCACCTACACTATGTGCCTTCATGCCATAGCCACATATAGACACAAATAAACAAAGTTTTAAAGGACTTAAAAGGCTACTGATATACCCCTTTAATCCTAGCACTCAGGAGGCAAAGGCAGGTGGATCTCTGTGAGTTTGAAGTTAGCCTGGTCTACAGAGTAGGATCTAGGCCAGCTAAATCTATACAATGAAACCCAGTCTGAAGAAAAAAATTAATTAAAATAAAAAATAAGGAGCTGGTGAGATGGCTCAGCAGGTAAGAGCACTGAATGTTCTTCCAAAGGTCCTGAGTTCAAATCCCAGCAACCACATGGTGGCTCACAACCACCCGTAATAAGATTTAACACCCTCTTCTGGTGTGTCAGAAGACTGCTACAGTGTACTTATGTATAATAATAAATAAATCTTTGGGCCGGAGCAAGCAGTGACTGAGCGAGAGGGACTGACCCAAGCGAGTGGACTGACCAGAGCAATAAGAGGTTCTAAAATCAATTTCCAACAACCACATGAAAGCTCACAACCATCTGTACAGCTACAGTTTACTCATATACATAAAATAAATAAATAAATCTTTAAAAAAATAAAATAAAAAACCAAGACTATGAAAACAGAGGACGGCCTTGGGTAGGATTCCCTTCAGATCCCCCATGGCATAGCACCATGCACATAGCAGAAAAGATAAATGCTGAACAAAGAACACCATGAACTCCGAATGTCATGTGACCCTATAGTTGGTTGGGCACATGATGCCCCCACAGAATCTTGACTGTCAAGAGTAAAGATGCCTTTCCAGGGGGCTCCAAAGTCTGCCATATCAGCTCACAGCAGATATGATGAGTCACCCATAGCTGCAGACATTTAATTAACACTTGGTCCGCACTGGTGGTACTGTTTGGGGAGGTTATGGGGATGTGCGGCCTCCCTGGAGGAAGGACATCACTGGGGGCAGCCTTACACCATTACCAGTTTGTTCTCTCTGCACCTTGTTTATGGTGGATGATGGGATCTCTCAGCTTCCTTCTCTGATTGTCATCAATACTGGCTGCCATGCCTCCCACTGTGATTGGCTCTTAACCCTCTGGAACTAGAAGCCAAAATAAACTCATTCTTTTATAAGTTGCTTTTGGTCACAGTGTTTCTCACAGCAAGAGAAAACAAGCTAATATATTCCTTAACTTAACAAGCAGTCAATGAAGCTAGAAGTAAGGACAAAGAAAGTAAGAATGTTAGACCCAAGGGAATGAAGTTAGAAGACTACAGGCTGTAAGGTGAACTGATGAATGCTCTCAGATTAGCTGCACATCTCTGAAGCCATCACCAAACAGGCACACACAGATAGAGAAGCATAGACAGAAAAAGAATGCACACACAGAAAGAAGCACAGGTGCTAGGTGGGGCCTTTACAGAGCTCAGGTGACTTCTCCCATCTCCTAAGGTGCAAAATAATGGTCACTAGTTGAGGTTAACTTTGAAGTGGCCAAGTTTAGCAACAAACTGTTGGGGGCAAGCATGTGAGCCTCCTAGGGCCTTGCCAACCAGTGTACCCCAAGGCATTCTGCCCGAGCATCTGTGCATTCCAGTTCTAGAGGAAATCTTTAAGCTACTTCTTAATTTTGAGTGTCCATAAGCCATCCTTGCCCTGAGCCCCAGATCTCCTAGCTCCTAACTATTCCTACCTGTACAGATAACTCAAAAACCCCCTCTGGTTCTTGGAACAGAAGCTCTTACTGGAGAAGACGGGAAGCACCCACCTGCTGCACCATAGGAGCTCAGTCCACTGACAGGGACGAGGACATCAGTGTCAGCATCAGCATCTCCATGAAGCACCTGCAGTGGGGCCCAGCCATGTACCTGGGGCAGGCAGGCATTCCCATCCAGTGTCCTACGGAGAAAGAATACAGCTACATGACAAGGCCTCCGACATACTACAGCATCTGGGTTCCCCAAGTCTCCAGGCCTAGATGGGGCTAAAATCAGGACCACAGAGCTCAGAAAGGACCCCTCAAGTGCTGAGTATCTCCTGAAAGCAGGTACTATATTCACCACGAGGGCAAAGAGACAAAACGTTATCATGTGCTCTTGGAGCTTATAGTCTGCAAAAGGACACAGACATCAATCATGTCACCTAGACTCAGCTGAGGATTGTGGGACAGAGCAGGAAGCCGAGGAGGAAGACCCTTTTACAAAGGATGGTTCATAGCCAACCATGATGGTATATACTGTAGGGACAAATTTGAAATTTTGGTTCCATTAAAAAACACAGAAATATTACAAAAATTTGTTTTCATTTTAATCCCAGGTATGGGGCTGTGAGTACGATTTGCCTCCTGCTCTAGCAGAAGTGTGATTTTGCCAGATGCAGATCGTTTCTGCAACTGTGTGATGTTTGGATTCTGGGAACTTTTCAGAGGGTATATAAATAGTGGGGCCCTGAGAGGTGAGGTCATTTGTTGGTGAGTTGTTGGTTGGATGTTGGTTGCTGTAGGTTATTGCTGGTTGTTGATCGCAGTTGTATGCAGAGAAGAAACAACAAGAAGAAATTAGATATCTTGATTGTTAAAATCAAACTTGCCCCAAGGAACTCAATGCCCCTGATCAGCAGGAAGTAGTCTAATTATAGATAACATGGCCCCCTTTCAGATCCCTGACTCTATTAAGGGATATCATTCCTTTCCTCTGTGTTGGAGATTGGTTTTAATGTTTTGATTTAATCAGGAATCTGTGTGTCCAAACATTGAAGGTCCTTGTCCCAATTGGTTTTTGATCAATCAATAAAGATGTCTGCAGCCAATGGCTGGGCAAAAGGTGACAGGGTGGAACCCTTAGATTTCCATGAGCTATGACATGGGAAGAGGAGGAGAGACAGAAAATCGCCATGACTCAGAGAAGGATGGGACGTAGGAGCTACAGGAGAGAAAGCCAACCAGCCACGTAATAATTTCACCATTGGCCATTTCCCCAATTGGGCCTGGGGTAACAGGGGAAGGTTTACGAGTGCCCAGCCTTTGAGCTAGCCAAAGGCATTAACTGACATGTCTGTCTCTGTGTGTGTGTGTGTGTGTGTGTGTGTGTGTGTGTGTGTGTGTGTGTGT
>JADRCC010028019.1:0-12930 GCA_019843855.1 Hylomyscus alleni
TTTTTTTTTTTTATTTGGTTTTTGGTTTTTGGTTTTTTTTGTTTTGTTTTTTTGTTTTTTGAGGCAGGGTTGCACTATGTATCCCTGGCTGTCCTGGAATTCAATCTATAGACCAGGCTGCCCTAGAACTTACAGAGATCTGCCTGTCACTGCCTCCTTAGTTCAGAGATTAAAGGTGTGCACCACCGTGCCTGGCTGTGCCTTACTTCTTGAGGCATTGTCTCTTATTGAACTTGGTGCACATCCGTTGGCCAGGCTGGGTAGTAAACTTCAGGGATGTCCCATTTCCCTTGTACATGTTCGTATGCACTAGTGTTACAGATTTGTGCAGCTATACTTGGCTTTTTATGTGGGTGTTGAGAATCTAAACTACTGTCCTTATGCTTCCACAGCAGGCAGTTTGCTCACAGAGTGAAGTCCCCAGCCCCTGCTTTGGTTTCTTTTAAACTGAGTCTCAAATAGTTCAGGCTGTTCTTCAACTCAGTTTGTGGCTAAGGATGACCTTGAATTTCTGATCATCCTGCTTCTGCCTCCCGAATGTTAGGATTTCAGTCATGAGCCACTACATCTAGCTTTTAGCTTATTTTCATAACTTTGTATGTGAATATCCAGTTGAGCTAGTACCTTTTATTGAACAGATAATTCTTTATTGCATTTACTTGTAGTGGCACCTCTGTTGAAAATCACTTGGTCATAGTTGTAGGAGATTACATACCATTAATTTTTGTTCTGTGGGCTTTGTTCCTGTCTTCATACCAATACCAATTGTCTTGATTATTGTGTAATGAAATTGGAAATCAGGAGGTCTGAGTCCTGCCTGCACATCTTTTCATTTCAATGCTCTTTTACATATTGAAGTACCTTGTTCTACCTTATGGATATTAGGGTCAACTTTTCCACTCCTAGAGGTAGGGAAGCCATTGGAATTTTGATCAGGGTTGCATAGAATCTGAAATTTAATCCCCAATATTTTATTCATTTATATGCTTTCATAACTGTAACTGGTCTCCTAATTTCCTTTTAAGATTATTTGTAGTATAGAGCAGTATTCCTGTTTATTTTTAGTTACGATGAAAGTTTTACAGTTCAGTAATATGTGTTCATAGTAATATGAAAACACTACTACCATCTGTTTTCATTTTTTTCATTAGCCTAAATGGAAGCCTGGAACTAAGGAAATACTATCTCACAAAGTTTCCCTACTCCATCCTAGTACTTAGTGACTTTTAAGTTTCTTTCCTTTTCTGTAATAGATAAACTATTATAGAATAGTACAATATTTGTTCTTTTGTGTCTGGCTTCTTCCACTTAAATAATGTTTTCAGGGTTCATCCATGTTGTACATATGAGAACTTCATTCTTTTAGTGTTCCATTGTGTATGTATATGAATGATATATGCCTCCCATTTTCTAATCCATTCATCTGCCGATGGAAACTTATTTCCATCTTTAGCTATTATGAATGCTGCTTTATACACAAGGATCCAAGTACTTGTTCTCAGTACTTGGAAACTGAGTATACCTAGTAGCAGAATTCCTGGGTCATATGGTAAGTACATGTTTAACAATTTGAGGCTTACTGGATTTTGTGTTTTGATCTTATTTTCTCACCTTTTCTAACTTTCTTAGTTCTAGTAGATTGGATTTTTTTTTGGGGGGGTAGATTCTTTAGGATTTCCATCTTTGAAAATGGATACTTTTCCTTTTTTATTTCATGTTAAGATATTCTTTACTTCTTTGTCTAGCCTAATTGATGTAGCTGTGACTTCACTGTTGTCCAAGTGACCAAAATAGGTGGTCTTATTTTGTTCCTGCTGTTTAGAGGAAGGCTTTCAGTTACCATTACCTTTCCAGTACATGATGTTAGCTACAGTGTTCAAAAATACCCTTAAGCAGGAATGGTGGTAAATACTTGGAGTCCAATTTACTCGAGGCTCAGCTACTCTGTAGGCTAATCTTTTTGAGTTTCAGACCAAAACCTGAGCAACATAGCAAGCATCTTCTTTTAAAAATGGAAGGAAAGAAAACAAAGCAAAGCAAGAAAGGGGGAAGGAGCCTTTTATCAGGCCAAAGAAGTTGTGTTCTGTTTCTCTGTGAACTCTAGTGGGAGGTGCGAGAGATGGGAGCGTAGTGCCTTCTTATCACAAGCAACTCTTTTGACAAGCCTCTTCTTGTTGCTCTAAGCTCTTTTAATAGTTGTAGGAGTGTGGGAACGTTGATTTCCCACCCTCCCTTTTATCTTACATTCTTTTTTTTTTTCTTTTTGAGGTATAGGGTCTTACTGTGTATCCTTGGCTGGCCTCAAACCCAGAGATCCATCTGCCTATCTTTCCCCCTTGTGTGTTGAGATTAAAGACATAGTTTGAGTTCTTAATACATTAATCATAATTCTGGTTTTATTTGACATAGTGTCTTACTATGTTCCTTTGGTTGGCTTTAAACTATAGTAGTCCTCCCGCATCACCCTCTGAGTTCTGGGATTACAGGCAAGTACCATAATGCCTGGTTTATTCATAGGTATTGTAAATTCCTTATGTGACAGTTCTCAAGTCTGTGCTGTATTTTCATCTGGCTCTGATACTTCTTTTGTCTATTTAGATAGTTTTCTTGCTCTTTTTCATGTCTGTGTGTGTATGCACAATGAATATGGCATATGGGGAGATACTAACTGAAAAAGTAGGCCTTTAGTAAGGGTTTTATGTTCCTCAGAAAGGAACTGAGCCATTAAACTTGTTCCATTCATTCATTCCGTTTGTGTGCATGCATGCAAGTGTGTGGCTGCACACATGTGGGTCAGCGGGCAGTTTGCAGAGATTTGTTCTTTGCTGCCACAATGTGAGTTCTGGGAATTTAACTCAGGTTCTCAGCATTGGCAAGCAAGTACCCTGACGTGCTAAGCTATGTCACCTCACTGGCCCTTTTCTAATGTTAGAAATTACTGCCCTCAGTTTCATCGAATGCAGTGGTTCGCTACATTTTTAATGCTAAGATCCTTTAATATAGTTCCTTATGTTGTGGTGACCTCCCCCAGCATAAGATTATTTCATTGCTATTTTATAACTCATTGTGCTATTCTTATGAACTATAATGTAAACGTCTGATATGCAACTCCCAGAGGGGTCCTGATCCCCAGGTAGAGAACCACTGCTTTAGTGTCTGTTTATTTGTTTGTTTGTTTGCTTGTTTGCTACTTTTTGGTCCTTTCCTTTCCCTGAGACTGTCTTGCCTGCATCACTTTTCAGTGGTGATCAACTGTTCTGTACTGGAACCCTGTTGAAATGGTGGGAAAGAGTGAGATGGGGAAGTGTTTTGTTACCCAGGGCTTCAGCTGGCCATGAGTCCCCTCAGCTATATCCTTCTCAAACATTTTTATGGCTGCTGTGTCTTTCTCCTCCTTTTGTTAAGTAAAACGGGGATAACAACTTGGACTAGGGCTACTTAATTTCCCTTCTTCCAGAATATATAAGCTTCTGATACATTTTGTTTGAGAGTGTTAGTTAGCCTTTGTTATTGAAGAACATTCTGAACTTAATTGAACTGGGCCAGATGGTGCAGACTTGTAATCCTAGCTATTTGGGAGGCTGAGGCAGGAGATTCCAAGTATAAGGTGGGCCTGGGTTACAAAAATGAGTTTATTTGAAAATTATACTTTGCATTTCAAAAGTACTTACATTCTCCATCCCTGAAGGCTTTTTTATTGTTTTTGTTTCTGTTGTTTTATTTTGAGACAGGGTCTCTGTGTAGCTCTGGGTGTCTTGGAACTCCCCCTGACCAGTCTGGCCTAAACATGCATCTATGTCTTAAATGCTGACATTAAAGGCAAGCACCACCACGCCTAGCAAGGAAGAGATTCTTATTGGCTCTTATATCCTGGGAACATTTCAGAATGGTTACTTTTTCTCTCCTACAAAGGGGAGGAGATTTCAGATTCCGGGAGGCGAAGCTGCGAGAGTGGGAGGGTCTCTTCTCCTTAGAGTGCTCCTTCCACAAGCTGGTCTGACTTAGCCCTTGGCAGATTTATTTTCATTACTAATATTTTACTCTAGTGCCTTCTGCCTCAGGTAAGTGTCTTGGGTGGATTCTATGCATTTGTGCATTTGTCCATCTGGAGGTAGTGGACTCTCTTATCCTTGTCCTTGCTTTTCTGGCAGGGTTGAGCAAACTTGCTGACTCTTGAAAGTTGTTAGGGTCTCTCTTGCTGTAATGACAGGAATGATGATGTCTAAGCTCCGCATGTGTTGGAGCTGAAACTGGAAGTCCTACGTTTATAGTTTAAAATTAGAAAGATCTTGTCCAGTTTAAAAATAATGTTCTACAAGAGGGTTTTAAACTTTCCTGTGAACCATTTGCTTAGGAAAGATGACTCATTCTCAGTTATTTCCATCCTTTTGAATCTTAGATCTCTATTTTCATGTTTAGTAAGAACTTTTTCAGAATAAAAAATTTGAAAAGCTTAAGAACTTCATCTAGTTCTTGAAAATGCTAAGAACTGTATCCTGAATTAACTAAAAATATTATGACTTTTGATTCCCCAGCATTGTTTTTTTGACTTGTCAGCTACCTTTTATAGAGTTCACTAAAGTAGTTCTGGGGATTTTTCTTTACTATTTCACCTTATTTGTTTTTGCAAAAAGATCTCTTTCTAAGCCACTTCCAAATGTCTAGAGATGAAGCTCTTTGGAATGTGAAAAATGAATGAGAATGAACGTGGAAGTCTTATACTGCCAATGACTTGTTCTCAATTAGCCTTGAGGAAGGAACTAATTATAAACTCTAGATCTTGGTGACTTTCGCTTAATAGGACTACTTTTATAATCTGTGCAACAGAGGACAGTTCATCTAAAATGTGTTATTTATCTAGCTGAGAAAGTACGCTGTGTGCTTTGAAGCCTTGTAAGTTGATAACTTGCTAAAAAAAAATTAATTTGGAGAAGCTTCTGTTCTTACCCATGGATAAGAGTTAAACAATCTCAGGTGATTGACACATTGTAAATTTTGTTAACCTTGCCCTTTTTCTAGCGTTCATTTTAAATTGTTTTTCTCACAGAGTACTATGAGGAATGGCCATTAAAATGAAGAAACAAATTAGTTTTTAGATATTTCAAGTGGATTATTAATTGGTAAACTCTTACTGTGTTTGTGTTAAGAAATATTATTATTCTGTTTTATTATACCCAATTATTTCCAATGACTATTTTTGAAAATGTTTTTGAAGAAGGCAAATTCAAATATTAAGTATGATGAATATAACTTTAACTCAGCAGATGAAAATTACTTTACAAATGATTTACTGCACTAAAAATATTTAATTAAAAATATTAGTTGTTTGTTATGTAAAAATTATCAGTGGTCTACTCATGGTGAGCCATATTTGTTATGCTCTGAATTAGAGGCAGAAAGTCCTTCATTCTGCTTTTGCTTTGAGAACTTTGTCCCAAAGAAATAAAGGCTCTTGGAAGGAAGTGGATGAAGACTAGCAGGTGTTCAGAACTGTTTGGCTCACATTTTGCATCATAGGAGCTTCCACCCACACTCAGTAGGCTAGGGGATGGTAGCAATGCTCCTCCTGAAAATGTTTTCGTCTTAAGCCCATTGTGTATCCTAATTATCTTCTCCTAACCGCTAGGCCCTCTCTTCAGGTCCCATCACTCTTGATAGCCTCTTCACATTTCGTTTCCATCAAAACTTGCTTGCTATCCATTAGCGCAGAGTTCCCATCCTCTTCCTGATCTATTTGTCCCTGCTCTGATCCTGTGCTGTCAGCCCTCCCACTCACTCTGTGAAGCCTCAGATAACCATTTGTAATGTCTTCCTATGCCTCAGTCTTGTCCTAGTTTCACAGTGTAATCTTTGTTTCTGCACCCAGGCCTTCTTTCCTACTAAGTGGTGTCTGTCATAGCTCTCCTGTGACCTTCACCTTTTACACTGCCCACTGTGTCAACCTTTACACTTCCCGCCTTTTAGTGCTTTAAATACAAGAGTTCTTTACCTTTAATTTGTTTGCTCTTTCTCTCTCATCAAGCAGTAATTTTCTTGCTTCTCGTGTGGCTATCTTTAATCAGTCTGGCTGGGTTTTCTTACCTTATTCTCTGTCAGTGCCTCCTGGTTGTTATCTTCTCAGCATCCACTTACACGTGTAATTACTGTATATTTACTCGTTCACTGAGCCTTCCTTTATATAACACACACACATTTTTAAAATTAAGATGTAGGGTGTGTTTTATACTGGATTTCTTGATTCCTTCTAGAATTGAAAAATGATTTATCTTATTAATCAATTATATTGTAGATATAATAAAATGCTCCAGTTTTTAAAAACAAGATCTCACTCTGTAGCTCAGGATAACTCAATAGGTAGCCCTGACTGGCCTAGAACTCTCGGTGATTCTTCTCCTTTGGCCTTCTAAGGGCTTGAAATTACTGGCATGTACCAGTAAAACACCATATTTGAAATGATCTATTTTTCCCAGTTGATTTCAAGTTCCACTGGTATATTCTGTTTTACTCACCAGTAAGAACCCATGCTTATTATAGTACATTTCACCTAGTAGACACTGAATAAATAATGGATGAATAAATATCACTGTCTCTTTGGGAAATATTGGCCCAACTTCTGCAGCTCCATCAATCAGTGTATGAGTATGAATTGTTAATATGCCAAACAGTTGACTCATTATTTTTGGCGATTGTTTTATACTGAGAAGGAGACCTTTAAATTTATCTGTTTTCCCATTTATGTAACTTGTTTCATTATAGGTACACATATGTTCTAGTATAGAAGCACTTACCATTTATGAAAATGAATTCACACAAGCTTTCACCTGGTGTCAGCAATTTTCCTTTATTAGGGGGAGTAGGGAAGGTATCAAAGAGCAGAAGGCTTTTAAACTTCAGGTAGGTGTAACTCTTGAACTTACTGTCTTATTTCACTTCATCCTCCAAGGCGTGCACTCACTTGGTGTGCCCATCTTTTAAGTGCAAGAACAACGAACAGGCAACATGAGTGATTGGAGTGACTTACACCAGCTCCTAGAAAAGGTTCAACCCTACTCCACAACTGGAGGAAAGGTATGGATCAAGGTCCTTTTCATTTTCCGCATCCTGCTCTTGGGCACTGCTATTGAGTCAGCCTGGAGTGACGAACAGTTTGAGTTCCATTGCAACACACAACAGCCTGGTTGTGAGAATGTCTGCTATGATCAAGCCTTCCCAATCTCTCATGTGCGCCTCTGGGTCCTCCAGGTCATCTTCATATCTGTGCCTACTCTCTTATACCTGGCATATGTGTACTATGTGGTTCGACAGAGTGAGAAGTTGAACAAGCAAGGGGAGGAAGTGGAAGTTTCTCGTTTGAATGGGGCCAGCATGGAAAAGCACTTGCAGAAAATTGGAGAAGAACATAATAAGGTGAAAATGAAAGGCAAATTGCTGCTAACCTACATGGCCAGCATCTTCTTCAAGTCTGTCTTCGAGGTGACCTTCCTCCTGATCCAGTGGTACATTTATGGATTTACTCTGAGCGCCGTTTACATCTGTGACCAGTCTCCTTGCCCACATCGGGTGGACTGCTTCCTCTCTCGCCCCACAGAAAAAACAATCTTCATCCTCTTCATGTTGGTGGTGTCAGTGGTGTCTTTTATCTTGAATGTCATTGAGCTGTTCTATGTCTTATTTAAGACTATTAAGAATCATATGAGAAATGAGGAGGAAGCGGTTTACTGTGATCCAGTTGATCTCCAATGCCCTTCCCGTGTCTCTTCATCAACTGTTCTCACCACCATATCTTCTGGAGATCAGGTGGTTCCAGTGGGACTTTCTTCAGTCTATATTTAAAGTGAACAGAACCATGTCAGTGCATGATCAAAAGGGAAGGGCAGGCAGGAAGTATCCTTTCTGGCTTGTACTCAGCATTTCCCCTCCGCTGTGATGATAAGCAGAATTTTCAGAGGGCTTTAGGTAGAGAGAAAAGCAAAGCAAAAATACTGGACATTAACATTGTAGGGCTATCTAACAGTAGCCTTGACTGTGCTAACAGCAACTTCATAACCTAGACATTGTGACTTGTGCTTGAACAGATCGTGAAAGTAAATTATTTTTTCCTTTAAAACACATCTTCCAATTGATTGAATAATAAATAATAGTTCTGTTAATTTTGATGAATTTTCTTTTTCTCTTATATACTATAGTAGCAATCCTATTGCTGAAAAAGACAACATATTTTCCTTCTCCAAGGTAGAGTTATACTTAACTAAATCAATTGTACTGAAAACAGCACTTGGGAGCACTACAAACTTAAAGAAGCTCTTAGAGGTAAACTATGAAATGTGCCTACATGAACTTGACAATAATAGGCATTCTTGACTTTGTTCTATGTAATGCATATTAATTCAGATCTTTCATTCTGTGGTGAGTTTTACAGTCTCATGGGACGACTGGTATTTTTCATGTTCATATTAAGATTTTATTTGGAGAGCTGGAGAGGGTGAAGGGGGGTTTCACAACTCCTGTGTAATTGACCTGAAACATGTACAAGAAAAAGTACCCATTTCTTCTAATACTTTTTAAAACATTCCACAGGTGATTTAAAGTGCTGAGCTGCAGATTTTTGTTCTTACATGGCAGCTCCACATACAATTTTATACAAGAAATATTAATTTGCTTACCACTTAATGTTAGGCTACTGTTGTGTTCAGCTTCCTTTCATGCAATGCAGGCTTAATATATTTTGTTGTAGAGAATTCCTTTATTCAATAAAGCCTTTTGAGAGTGGTCCATATGTATTTCTTCTCCGAGAGCCTCTGAGTGGTCTTTGGAACTCTTCATTGGGACATCTTAATTTAAGCGAACTAAGGTGGGTGTGGTGGTCAAGGCAATTGCCATGTGTCCTAGGCCCTAAGCTAGCATGGACTGCAGTGTGAGACACATCTCCATCTCCTGCCCAGGAAACATAATACACTGTAATCACAGTGCTTGGACTTCAGGTTGAATGACTGACACTGTTCTAGGAACAGTGTCTTTCATTTCATGTAACAGAATCCATGACTTTCAGATATGCAAGAAGAATGTACTTAGGTTTTTTCCCTTCCCTTTTAAGGGATGTACTTTTCATCATTAAGTATCTTCCCACTCCAGGGAACTCAGGGGAATGGAGAAGACAGGAACAAATCATCAAACCTGCAGTTTATAACATCTTGTTCTGACAGTTGGTACAGTCTCATTTGGAAAACCCAGTCTCTTTGTTAAATGATGAGTTTTAGGTTTTCTTTTAGAAGTACATTGTAAAGATTAATCAGTTATTTAGTAAAGGGCACTTGTGCCTTTTGGACACTGCAAAAGTTCTAAAACCTTTGAATCAGATTTGGTACTCCCTAGTCCTGTTTCACAGTCACGTTCACATGTAGCTTGCTTGATTTTGTTACACATATACTACCCTGAGATAATTGCAGATTAGAACATAATAGTAAGAAATAATAGATTCTGTATTCCCTCACCACATTTCAATAGTAACCTTTTTTGAGATAGGGTCTCTCTATGTAGCCCTATTTGGTTTAGAACTTGCCTTAAGGAACTGGCTATGTAAGTAAGGCTGGCTTTGAATTCAGAGAAATTCACTGGACTTTGCCCCTGTAGTGTTAGGATTAAAAGTGTGTACAACCATACCTGGCCAAATACATGGGGTGGAGGTTGTTTTTTTTTGTTTGTTTTTTTCTTTTGATTTTGCATTTATTTTATTTTATTTTTACTTATTCAATTTACATCCTGTTCATGGCACCCATCCCAGTCACCCTCCCACAGTCCTTATCCCCACCCTGTCCCCTTCTCCTCTTGGTAGGTGGGGGCCCCCTGTGTATCCCCCACACCCTGGCACTTTAAGTGTCTGTGAGGCTAAGTGCTTTCTCTCCCAGCTAGTAGAACTTATCCCATGTACAGGCAACATGGGATAGCCCCTGCTCCAATTTTTTAGGACCCACATGAAGACCAAGCTGCACATCTGCTATGTGTGCAGGGAGGCCTAGGTCCAACTGTTCTTTGGTTGGTGGTTCAGACTCTCAGAGTCCCAAAGCTCCAGGTTAGTTGATTCTGTTGGTCTTCCTGTAGAGTTACTATCCCCTTTGAGACCCAGAAGGAAGTCATAGAACCAAGTATTATATATCCCAATCTGATCTTGAAGCTGTGGTCCTTTACTGTGAAGCTGAAGATGACCTCAAAGATGATCCTCCTACTTTCACCTCCTATGTGCTAGGATTATAAGTGGATGCCTCCATGCCTGGCTTATACTATGCTGGGAATTGGATCCATGGTTTTTTACATGTTCAGCAAACCACTGAGCTACACCCACAACTTTTCCTGTTTTTTTTTTTTTTTTTTTTTTTAGATAGGAATCTTGTAACCCACGCTGGTTTTGAACTCTATATGTAGCCAAGATGATTTTTTTTTTCATGCTTCTACCTACTGTTTACTAGAATTAGAAGTATGCACAATCATGACCTTCAGATTTCACCAATTTTATATGCACTCATTGTATTTAGTTATGCATAGCTTTATACTTTGTGTAGAGTTGTGTGCCCACTATAGTCAAAATACACAGCAGTTTTAGAAATATCTTTTTTAGCCATGTCTTTTCCTTCTTCCTAACCTCTGTTAACTCCTAATCTTTACTTAATCTGTATATTTTTTTTTTATTTCAAGAGTGGTATTTAAACAAATTATATAGGCTCTAACGCTTTTAGGGTGCTTCTTTTGACATTTGTTGTCATTTGTGTGTATGTGCAGCGTTCCATATATGGGTATGCCTACCTGTGCAAACACATGTGGAAGCCAGAAGTTGATGGGTATAATCAGGCTATCCTTTCTGGACCACAGATAGAAGTCAGTCAGTCTGTCTGTCTGTCTGTCTGTCTCTCTCTCTCTCTGTCTCTCTCTCTCTCTCTCTCTCTCTCTCTCTCTCTCTCTCTCTCTCTCTCTCTCTCTCTCTCTCTCTGTGTCCCTTCCTCTCCCTATCTCTGTCTCTCTCTGTCTTTCTCTCTCTGTGTGTGTTATAATAAAGTCTGTAAGCAACACTTTAAAAATTATTTTTGAAAGAGCATCTTGCTGTATATCTGTGTGAAAGAGTTCATAGTTTTGTGGAGTTTAGAGACCTATGAAATGAATGTAACATGTTTGTGACCCTAATGAACAACTTTGGTTTTCTTCTTTTTGGTCTTTGAGTTGTTCTGGTGATTGAATTCAGGGCCTCACATACAGTTAATTGATTGCTTGTGACAGAGTCTTGCTTGTGTGTGGGCATACTTTTTTGGCTACTTTATTGGGTTTTTATATATACTACCCTTCTCCATCCCAATCCCTTCCAATCCCCAATACTAGATAGGCATGAAAGAAGGCTAGAGGGGAAAGAAGGCTCCAATCTTGTTAGACTACCTCCTGGTGATTGGGGTGTCAAGTTCGTTGGGGTAAGTCCATCTTTCTCATCAGGATATCTCCAACAAGCAATCCAGCAATCAGCAATCTAGAAATGGAGCAATCTAGAAATAGCAGAAGCAGCAAAAGCAACAGCAGGAAGAAGCAGCACCTGGGGCAGCAACAAGAGGGGCAGCAGCTGCACCTACATGCCCTCCTGGGCTCTCACATTTGTTCCATTTTAAGAGTCCCCAGAATTCCAAATGTAAACTATCTGCAGCTAGCAGAAATCACACCCCTACTAGAGCATGGGACAAATCATAGCAGTGGTGAGCAATCTGAAGTAGCCTCAATCCCATACCTGGGATTAAAACAAAAACATAACTGGATTTTAACAGAAACCAAAATTATCACTACACTTGTGTCCTGAACTGATAATTAAACTTTCAATCCCCTTTCTCACTTTTCCAAGTGCTAGGATTCCAAGTGCACTGCCACACTCAGCTTACAATTCTGTTTTTTGAAAATAAAACTAAGTTTACATCCCCTGACTTATGATCCTACTGAAACTCTTTCCATTCTTACTGCCTGTTGAGATATTAGACACATACTAAGAGGCCTTGTGTTTAGTGCCCTGTAGTTACACTGGTTCTCATGTTTTACTTGGGTTACCTTTAAGCCTTTTGCTGAGAGCCTTTTGCTGTCTAACAGGCAGAATGTACCTGGCTGGCTTCAGTTTCCCAGGTCATATTCTTTGTGATCAGATGGTAAAAAAAAAATCTCTGCAAGAACCTCCAGTCAGAAGTCCTGGAGCCCTGCATGCGATGCAAGTATAGCATGCAAGTATCATAGCCCCATGACCTGCCTAGTCCTGGTGGTGACTCTGTGATTTGTTGGACTAGGATATTCAGTTCCACTGCTGTCCTGAGGCTTAGCTTACAAATAACAGTAAGGACTGGCAGTCTCCCTAAGGGGAAGAGGAACCAGTCCTTAGAATTAGACCAGGTCCTCTGTACTCACTTGGAACATACTTAAGATGTTTGAGAATACCTACAAGCAGAACATTTTGTTTAACTTAGATCAACAGTGAACTTTTCTTTTGTCTTTTCACTTAATCCTAATAGTATCCCAGGAATATGAGCTCTTGTTAGGCCCAATTTTCCTAACAAGGAGACTGAGGTACCAAGAAGTGAGTAATGCCCTTCAGGCCACTCACTTGGGTAGTATGTGCTGGAGGCAAGGTTTAAATCCCTGCAGCCTGGCTCTCAAGCTGATGATCTCATCCTTTGGAAGTGTGATGGCCTTTGAGTTTTATGTCACCACTTTCTGTTGCTTGGCATTGGGAGAGGCAGATATGTCTGGAAGAAGATGCCACACAATTGAATATTACTAAAGAATGTTTCCAATGAGAAAGACTGGGTTTGTTTTCCCCCAACTCCCTAAGAAGCTATATAGGTAGACTTGGTAGCATTGTTATGAGAAAGGACCCAGGACATAACTTACATTTTTTTTGATTGTTTGGAATATATTGAG
>JADRCC010028171.1:0-12876 GCA_019843855.1 Hylomyscus alleni
CCCCCCCACCCCACCCTCCTTGAAAAGCTACAGATGGCTGCAGATAAACTAAAAGACAACTTTCTCCAGGGAGGAGTCCTCTGATAGGTTAGTGAGTTTCAAGTGTATTGGTTTTTATTGTGGTTTTTTCTTTTTTAGTTTTTGATATGTGCGTGTGTGTGTTCCTGTATCTTAGTTTATTTTAACAATTTACATTTAAAGAGATTAACTGTTTAGTATTAGGTATATATGTTTCACACACACACACCCATACACACACACACACACACACACACACACACACACACAAGGTTTTCCCTATATGGTCACTATATGAACTACACTGACTGCGATCACACAAAGATCTGTCTGTCTCTGACTCCTGAGTGCTGGGATTAAACATGCATGCCACCACTATACCTGGCCAATTTTTCATATTTTAATTGGAAAATGTATAAGATCCCATTTTGCTCTCCTCTGAGAACACCAATTATCCTTTGGTTTTTTAAGGTATTATTTGCACTAGAGTTTGCAATCATTTCAATGCCACTTCACTAGGAGAGCCTTATAACAATATATTTAACCATTTGCTCTCAGTCTTGTATATCACTACTAGCATTTATTCTATTTCTCTATAAGCTACAATCAACTAATACATTATTGATTTTATTGCCTTTGGAAAACTAATTATTAGATCAACTACGAAGAAAAATACAAAGATTGTACTTTCATTTATTCTTTCTTGTTCATGTAGCTCTTTAGATTCTGACCTTATTAAGTTTTTTGCAAAGAACCTTGGGCATTTCTTTCAAGGTAGGTCCTTAGAAGAGATTCTGTCCTTCCACCAAGTTTAATCAGCAAGCACTTTTACCTACTGAGCCATTATGTAACCCTGGCTGGCCTCAAACTCACCATGTAGGCCAGGTTCGTCAGAAATTAGTGTATGAAAAAAAATCTATTTTTAATGAAAAATGAATGAAAGAAAAAAGAAATCCACCTTCCTTTCCCTACCAAGTGCTAGGATTAAAGGTGCATGCCACCATACCTGGCTCTTCTTTACTTTTATATATTTTAAGCAAATTATTTGACTTTTGCTGTTTGCAATTTTTAAAAATTAAAGAATAATTATCACCAAAAAATAAAAATAAAAAATAAAAAATAAAAAAAAGCCAGGCAGTGGTGGCGCATGCCTTTAATCCCAGCACTTGGGAGGCAGAGGCAGGCAGATTTCTGAGTTTGAGGCCAACCTGGTCTACAGAGTTTCAGGACAGCCAGGGCTACACAGAGAAACCCTGTCTTGAGAAAAAAAAAGAATAATTATCATTTTCATTTCCTCCTCCCTCTCTTCCTTCCAACCCCTCTCATACCCACCCTGCTTCCACTCAAATTTATGGTCTCTTTTTCTTTAATTATTATTGTTACATATAACTGCCCTGCTGATTCTATTTAGCATTGTTTGTGTTTATATATGATGTCAGGGCTGACCACTTGGTATTGGATAACCTATCAGGTAGCTCATCACTGGGGAAAACCAATTGTCCCTCTTTCTGCAGTCATTAGTTGCCTATAGCTGAGCCTTGGGAGACTTCTCCCATGTATGTTGGTTTGTCAACTGGTATTGTCATTGTTCAGGTCTTATTAGATAGTCATATTGTTAAGGTATCATGGGTGAAGCTTCCCTGTCATTTCTAGAAGACACACTCTCAAAGCCAACTCTCTGGTCCTCTGGACATTCCTGGTCTGAGCTGCCTCCTAGGGGCATATTGATGTCCAAGGTCTGCACAGAACTGACCCTACCCCTTATTGGCTGTGACACTCAGGAGAGCAGCTTCATACCTCACCTGGGCAACACAGTAGAACTGGCCCTGGTGGTGTGGGGGCAGGTGCACTGGGCTGAGAGTTGGAGAACAGGCCCTGCCCCTTGCTGGCTGTAGCACTTGGGTGAGCTAACTGACACAGTGCCAGAGAACCTCGCCCTGTTGAGTGTTGGAGAGCTGGTGGACTGAGCAGCTCAGATACTGCCCAGGCCCAGATCCAGGGCTTTGAGCTGGCCTATCCAAACATCTGCTCCATCTATGAACTACTGGAGCACGTGAAGGTGCTAGGACTGAAGATAAAAAGCTGCAGGGTCTCCATGATACAGGGAAACAACAGGATATCCAAGAGAAGTCCCAGTGAGGATCAAATGTTTATAGTATAAGAAAAGCCAGAGGCCTCAAAGCAGACCAATAACTCACTATAATGAACATTTGCAAGTAAAGATGTGTAAATAAAAGAATATACTGTGTGACACACTGCAACTTCCACTGTATGATTTCTGTTTGTTTCTCTTTTTTCTTTTGGGTGGAGATTGCAAGGGCAAAGAGCAGATACAAAGATATGGAGATATGTGTTGGATTGAAGTGTGTGATGTGGAATTCACAAAAAGAAATCACACATAGGTATATACGCATATACATACATACATATACATATATAGAGATGTTAACCTCTAATTGGAATAGGGAGAAAATGCCTTTCCCAGATAGCAAAGTCTTATCCCCCATGGTGGTGACATAAAAACATCAATCTTCTGTTAATGGTGCTGCTACATAAGTCTGTGATTTCAATTGGAAAACAAGATTCTAGTCAAAAACTTAAAAAGAAGGCCTTTAAAATTGAATGGCCACAGAGAACTTTGAAAAAGCTCAACATATTCTTAAGGATTTAGAAAGCTCTGCATACATCTAAAGAGGATCAGGGAAAAAAAAAGACTCCATTCACTTAATGGTGCCTGGCCTTGGCAAGCAGAAAATGAGTGCCAAGGTTGACTTGTAAATTATTTGTAATTTGAAAGCATGCCTTCACACACAGGTTCTCTTGACAAGCAGTCAAGGCATTTAAAGAAATCTGATTGATCGTTGGATGGCCATGAAATTACACTGACTGAAGTGCGACGTCTAATTTGCTGGTTAATTTTCATCAACTTGACACAAATTTAGACGCATCCAAGAAGGGAGAATCTCAGTTCTGGAGTTGCTTCCATCAGAGTGGCCTGTGGGGATGTCTGTAGGGCATTTTCTAATTGATGTGGGAAGGGTGAGACCCCTTTGGGCAGTACCATTCCCAGGCAAGTAGGCCTGGGCTATATAAACATCTTAGCTGAACATGAGCCTGGGAGCAAGCTAGTAAGCAGCATTCCTCCATGATTTCTCCAGCATTCTCCATGCTTCTGCCTTCACGTTCCTCCCTGAGTTCCTGGTTTGTCATCCCTCAGTGATGGACTGTAACCTATAAACCAAACAAGTCCTTCCCTTGCTGAGTTGCTTTAGGTTGTGGGACTTGTCTTAGTCAGGGTTCTCTTGCTGTAAAGAGACATGATGACCACAGCAACTGAAATAAAAGAAAGCATTTAGTTAGGGCTGGCTTACAGTCTAGAGTTTTATTCCATTTTCATCATGGCAGGAAGCATGACAGCGTGCAGGCAGACATGGTGTTGGGGAAGGTGCTGAGGGTTCTACATCCAGATCTATAGGCAGCAGGAAGAGAGAGACACTGGGACTGGCTTGGCCTTTTGAAACCTCAAAGCCTACTTTAGCTGTGATATACTTCTTCCAATGAGGCACACCTACTCCAAACAAGGGCACACTTCCCAATCTTTCCCAAGTAGTGCCACTCCCTGAAGACTACTAAGTGTTTGAATACATGAGCCTATGAGGGCCATTCTCATTTAGACCACCACAAGTACTTTATCCCAGCAAGAGGACTCAAGCTAGAACATTTAGGAAGTTAACAAAAGCTAAAAAGTCAATGACTTACAGAACACTGGGAATACAAAATCTGCAGAACTGACACAGAACACTGTGCAAAAGAGCCAAAGCAAGACAAGAACATCCACAGCAATGACAAACCTAACAACAGGAAGACACGCTCTGAAGGCAGATCAGATACCAGACTGGCTCCTGTGCATTATGTTACCAGTTTAATTCTTAAAAGTAACAGACACATAAAGAAACATGAAAATAAAAGGCCTGAGCACAGGAGAAATAGCACTGACTAAACAGAGACTTTAAAACAAATATAACAAATTAAAAGACCATAGAAGAATAGTCTCACCAAACAGACAACATCAAAGAAGACATATACATGACTTTTTTAAAAAAAAACAAACAGACATTCTAGAATTGAAATTTAGAGGAGCTGAATAGCACATCCACATTGGTGATGAGATTCTTTAGTCTGGGAACAAGAAAAGAAAAGGTAACATGGCCTAAGAGACCTGCCAGACAGCATCCAATATGACAATGTACACTTAACGAAAGTCCTGGAAGTAGATGAGAAAGAGAAAAGATCAAAAAATATTCAAAGAAATAAAAACTTTCCATTAATCTATATCTCCAAGGAGCCCAATGAATGCCAAGAAACTCAGAGATTCAAACAAAGAAAGGTATATGATAGTCAGCTCACAAACGAGAAATGCAGGTATGAGTGTCACAGTACACATGTATGCATACACACACGCACGTGTGTTTGTGTGTGTGTAAGCATAGGTGCATGTGTGAGCTCATGTGAAGGTCAGAGTTTGATAGTGGGTGATTTCTTCAGCTTTTCCCCATAAACAAAACAGAAGTTTGTTAGAGGCAGGAGAGTAGTGACTTATCATATGTAAGGGACTCCCTAACTTTCCATCACAAAAGAAACCAAAGGACAATGTAATAAAATATTCAATGTGTTACAAGAACAAGACCACAAAATAAGAAATCTATACCCAGCAAAATTATATCTGAAAAATAAGGGATAAAGATATCTCCAGATAAACAAAGACTGAAAGAATTCACTGCCAGCAGAACTGCATTTCAAGAAATTCTAAAAGGAGTCCTTCAAGCTGAAAAGAAAGCAAATTAGATGGCAACATGAATCCATACATAGA
The DNA here is from genome assembly GCA_019843855.1 of Hylomyscus alleni. NCBI lineage: Eukaryota > Metazoa > Chordata > Mammalia > Rodentia > Muridae > Hylomyscus > Hylomyscus alleni. Next base: position 4,889 of record JADRCC010028171.1, read on the forward strand.
AATAAAAAAGCACTGGCAATTATACAGATAAATATAAAAATGGTATAAAATACAATTTTACTCTTCTTTTTCTTAAGTGATTCAAAAGATGAATGCAGTGAGGCACAGTGACTCATGCCTGCAATCCCATTACTAGGGATGCTGAAATGGAAGGATTTCTTGAGACCAGGGCATTGATACCAGCCTGGAAAGACAGAGAGATTCCCCCCTTTAAAAATGAATGTATGTGGGGTAATAGAGATTACTCAGTGGCTAAGAGTACTGGCTTCTCTTCTTATGGGTCTAAGCTCAATTTCCAGCACCAACATGGTGGCTCACAACTATTCTCAACTCCAGTTCCAGAGATAAGATGCCCTCTCTGACATCCTTGGGCATCAGGCACATGTGTGTTACATAATATAAGCAAATCACACATACATACACACGCAAAAAAAATCAATAAATCTTTATAAAAAATAGCTAACAAAAATGTAATAATATACTAGAAAACAAATACTTTATATGAAAAAATTATTAGAAAAAGAACAGGGGGAAAAGACAAAGCATATAGAAATAACAAAATGAACCTGGCATGGTAGTGCAAGCTTATAATCCTAATTAGCACTCAGGAGGCAAAACAGAAGGATCTCTATGAATTTGAAGCCAGTATGGGCTACAATAGTGAGTTTAAAGTCAGACTGGTTTACATAAAATGATCATGTCACACACACACACACACACACACACACACACACACACAAAGAATAAAAATTTTGAAAATAGCAAAAGAGCAGTCAATGTGCATTGATTGTATACCTTAACTGTAAGGCTGAATGAATCTCTCAAGTGTGATAGGATGCCAGTATGCTATCTTAGCATTCTCTGCAACTTGCCTCCCATGAGTACTGTGAGCTCTTTTTCTGTGGGAAGAGAGAATAGAGATGGATCAATTCTAATTTTGAGTGAACCATGTGGTCTTTAGGCTTCATCTCAAGAGGGGTCTTGAGGATAAACTTCAAGATAAGGGATGGCAAATGAGAAAATGCCAGTTACATTGTCCTTGTCTCTAGAATACTAGATCTACATACAATAAGAATGTTGAGGCTGCAGAGTGAACCCACAGTTTTATACAGTTTTGTCCAGTCAAACTACTCTTCATGGTTTGTGTTTCTTAAGGATGAACAGGGTTTCTCTGTGTACCTCTGTGGGCATAAGACCTACACAAATACAAACCAGACAAAAATCTCAGCATCAAGAAGGTGAAGTGGATGCCAAGTCCCATCTCAACCAAAAAGAGATTTGCACTGGATGCCTCCTGGGAAAGGGGAATCAGTTTTGTTTCCAGTGCAGTGTCGCTGGATATATCAGACATACTCCTGGGCAGGGTACACACCCAGAAGTAACTGGCCAATACAAATGGACTCCATCCATGTTTCAGTTTGTGCACATTTTGTTTTGTTTTGGAGGTTTTTGTTATTGAGTTCTGTTGTCTGTTTTGATTTTTGCTTTCTATTTTTGGTTGGTTTTCTTGTTTATTTTGAGATAGAGAACATAAAGTTGGATTGATAGAGAGGTGGGGAGAAGCTGAGAGAAGGGCAAGAACATGATCAAAATATATTGTATAAAAAGTAAAAAAATAAATAAAACAAAACAACATAATTTTTTTTTAAAAAATGAACAGAGCTTTTCTGTGAGCCTCCACCGAAATCATAAGTCTTTCAGGGAGTTAGAAGAAGTTTGCTTTGATACCCATCTTGAATTGCTACCAACTGAGTTTTTGCACATTATTCGAGTGATCATTTTAAAAGTGTAGCAGGCATAGCCTATGGCCAGAAGTTATTCCTAGTTGAGGGAATAGCACAATGAAAATTTCTTTTAAAACTCATAGCTCATCCAATGTTATAGGGGATTATTCTTCAAGACTTTTTAATAAAGCTGCTGCAAGTCTCCAAGCCCCATTGCCAGTGTTTGATGCCTGTTGCCCTAAACCTAGTGAAATCACTGTATCATATCAAGTTAGGTTTTCCTGGGTTATCTGTATTTATAGAGGTATTCTGGTTTTGAGGAAGCAGAAATGGAACATATAATTAATTAGAGAGGTATGGTCTGGAACAAGGACTTCTTAGACATAAGCTTTGTAGTGTGGGGGAAGGTTGGTGTGCAGATCAAGTGATATCCTTCTGTGGTCTAGTTCTTTGACTCCTCTGGTTTGTAGTTAGTGCATAGTAGATAGTCTAATGTGCATTTGGAGAACTTTGAGAAGCATTAAATACATGATCTTGAGAGGTGAAATTGAATCTTCTTTTTGATAAACTGGCAATATTTGATGTAGATAAAAATCTGGAGCAGGGGATGAGATACAGCACCATACATCCACACCAGGTGGCCCTGTGGCCCTCTGGGCCCTGTGAGGGAGTCAGGCTCCACATGGATCACAAGATATGGATCTTCTGCAGAAAGAGCTCCAGAGATCTCAGGGAGATTTCAGTAGCCTTTAAGGCCTTCTGGATTCATAAACTATGTGGATTTGGGTTTTTTTATGAGGTGAAAGCTAGATTTATGGACAGTGGAAATCCTGAGTGTCAGTGCTGGTGCCCAGAATGGAGCTGGGTGGATTGTTAGAGCAACATAATAGCAGAGATATTGGTGAGCTGCTCCAGGTTGGTGGATATGGCCTTGTAGTGCAGCAGTACTTTTCTCCTGCAATTCTTCGACTGTTTAGGAGCTATTCTGGCAACCCTATCCTCACTGTGTGAGCATCTGTCTGATACAAAACTCTTACCGTGTCACACATAGCTCCTCCTGTGTCTTTGGGGCCAGACTATCTCAAAAAAAGATGGATTCACAACCAAATGATTTGCAACATCAATGGCTCCATCCTTAAAGTCACAGATTATCTAATGCCTCCTGGACATCTCAAGCAGTCTTAAAGTAGAATTTTTTTGGTAGTACTGGTAATTGTACCTAAGGTGAGAGACTAGTGTTGCATCATTGAGCTAAAGATGCAGCTCAATGGAGCTTGTGTTTTCACCCTGTGGAGCTTTTTCTTTGTTTATTTTTCCACTGGTTTATTTATTCATTTGTTTATTTTCATTTATGGTGTGTGTGTGTGTGTGTGTGTGCATGCACACATGCATGTACATGCATGTGCATAGGCCTCACACTTGCCATAACCTGTGTGTAAAAGATCAGAGGACAACCTGTAGAAGTTAGTTCTCTCCTTCCACACAGATCTTTCTTCAAATCAGGTCTTCAGGCTTGGCAGCAAGCACCTTTTCCTGTCGCCCGCTGTTCCATCCTGCCAGCCTCCTGCAGAGCTTATGTTGATTGTAATTTGCTTCCTAGAAAAAACAAGTGCAAGAGTAAACGGGTGGCCTGTGTGAAAAGGCCACCTTGATTGTTTAGATCATAGAAAAGGCCTGTAATAACAAAGTAAGTGCCTGTCATCTATAATCTAACCAACTAAGATTCAAATAGCTTCCAGATAGGTTTGGAAGTTGATTGACAGGCTCAACCTCCAGAAAAGAATTTGGGGTTTTTGAGGTATACAATTTAGTTAACTCGGATGCTGGCAGAGATAGCTTGGATAGTTCCCATTCTGAAGGTCTTTGTAGAGTGGTATTTGCTAAGCGAGGAGGTGACCCAGTCTTTTTCTCACCTCTTGGTTCAAGAAGGCTAGAAATGTCAATCTTTAGGTTATGGCAAGAGCCACAAGACAGCTCTGATCATTAAAATTGCCCAAAGTATCTGCTTCATTCGATCCTTTAGTGAAGGCTGCAATGGATTCCTTCAAAAAGCCAGCCAATGACTGGGAAACAGCTATAATAAAGCTCTAAGAAGCAGAGCTTAGTGGGCATATAGAATCCTGGGGCTGGCTCTATCTTTATGCGTTTGCCTTTTCATCTGTAAAATGGAAATTTTAATAATATGTACTTCTCACCACTCTTGTGAGAATTAAATAAAATTAGGTAATGCTTAGTCCAGTGGCTGGCACATAATGAGTAGTCAATAATGGAAGTTTGTGTTGTAGCTGCTATTAAACCATGCTGTTTAGGAGTGGTAAGGGCCAATGGCTGTCTCCTGAGAGTCCCTGCCAGAGCCTGACAAATACAGAGGCGGATGTTCGCAGCCAACCATTGAACTGAGCGTGGTGTCCCTAATAGAGGAGTTAGAGAAGGGACTGAAGGAGTTGAAAGGGGTTTGCAACCCCATAGGAAGAACAACAATATCAACCAACCACATTCCACAGAGCTCCCAGAGACTAAGCCATCAACAAAGGAGTACATATGACTCCTGCTGCATATGTAGCATGTCATGCACCAATGGAAGGAGAAGTCCTTGGTCCTATGAAGGCTTGATGCCCCAGTGTAGGGGAATCGAGGACAGAGAGGTGGGAGTGGGTGGGTGGGTGGAGGAACACCTTCATAGAAGCAGGGGGAGGGAGGATGGGATAGGGTGTTTCTGGGAGGGGGGAAACTAGGAAAGGGGATAACATTTGAAATGTAAATAAAGCAAATATCCAATAAAAAAGGAAACATGTAAAGTAAGTGATAAAGGTTATTAAGGCCTGCACATCAGGTATTAAAATTGAGAGACACAGCACTTTAACAATCTTTTATCCATTCTCATCTGTAAAATTAAAATTTGAATGTGGTGACACTGGTCTCAGTTTTGTTTATGCTGGTTGTTAACAAAATATTTCACACTGGAGTCACCCATTATAGTAAATTGAAATCACACTAATCAATCATTTTTTAATATCATCTCAAGGTGTTAAACTTGAATGGGAAGCTATAAATTTAAAAGAAATCTATTTATCAGATGATAGAAAATTTGAATTGTTATTTAGTAAACACAAATAAAAAGGTTCACACTTGAAAAATCAAAAGGGGGGGCAATAAACAAATGAGAAAGGTCCCCAAACTTGGAAAAGGCACATGTAGTTATCAAGTGTAAAGAGTAAAGACAAAGTAGGGAATGAAAGCAAAGTCAAACTAGAAAGGTGGGTGGAGCTGAAGGGAAGAAAATAAGAGCTGAAGTGCAAAGGTCACCAAGATTGGCTGCAGGCCGCATGCTCGAGGAGTAATTCAAGCTGATTTCAAGGGACAGTGTCCTCAAAGATAAATGGAAGGCTATTCTCTACTTGCCACCCTCTCGTTTTCCCAAATGTCTCTTATGTCCAGTTTTATGAATAATACTGTGAGTTGGCTTGGGTTAATGCCAAGAGTCTGGAGTTAATTAAAACAGAAAGTGGTTTCTTACATTTACTAGGCTGAAGCCAAGTGATTCTGCCAAAGTTTGATTTTCCTATTCTTTTAAGCTCTACCAAGATTTGAGCTTTGTGGGTAATGGGAAGGACAAGAGAAGCTGAACTTTTAAGGTACTATCTGGATGCTTGCTGGTTTATTAGGTCTTTATCTCTAAGAAGGAGACGTGTTTCCTATCCATTAACATAGGTGAAAAAGTACTTCAGTAACAAGTAAGCCTCAAACTTAGGCTCAGAAGAAATAAGGTTTGTTCTTGCTAGTGATAGTGCCCACTCCATTTGAAGCTCTGAGCATAACAATGACCTAAATTCAAATGCGACAGTACCCCACTGCTGCCAGTATGTTTTCTCTGATTGTTGCAACATGACTCCAAATTTCTAGCCAGAAGTGACCTTTGTCAACTCTGTTTCTTTTTTTATGAGCCACAGCAAGTCACATGACCATACCTAATATTAAAGTGTGTGGAGAAGAACCATTTGCAAAGGCAGAAATCCAATGATGCTGGTAAATACAATTTATGACTGTGTGTTCTCCTAAGTGACATTAGGGACCATGGCATGTCAGAGGGCACCTAATCAAAATCTTAGGGCTCACACAATCAAAGACTCTTTCTTTCTTTTAGGCACTTCTAGTATTCTCTATACTGTGTCTTTGATTTGTGCCCCAAATCATTAAAGACATATAAACTGTCACATATGCCTGACAAGATCAAGACCACTGAGTGCATGCAACAGTGTTGTGAGCTTAACTAGCAGGAGGTAGACTACAGAATGTTAACAAGTTAGAGAATCTATGGGAAACATCGAGGTGAATGTTAGGAGTAAAGATTATCAAATACGTAAAACAACTATTCATATATATATATATATATATATATATATATTTTTTTTTTTTCTCCACTCTAACTTCCAGAATAGCACTTGTATATAAAGCAGGACAAAGAGACACATGCTTACTGTTCCGTATTCAGGGGATGCAGACAGAAGATGCAGATCTCAAGTTTGAGGCTAGCTTGGACTACATAGTAAGTTTAAGGCCAGATTGGGCTGCAGACCAAGACTCCATCTTAAAAAAAAATAAGAGTAAAAAAGACAAAAGAAGCTATACATGGTCAGCATGCTTATAATCCTAGAACTTAGAGACAAAGCCAAGAAGATCTTAAGTGTGAGGATGGCCTGAATTATGTAGGCATCTCTCAAAAAGAAAAAAAGGAAAAGGAACGTTACATAGAAGATTGAACCACAGAAAACTGTGATGTAAGGCTCTAAATATTGGCAGTTACATGTGTATAGTCAGCAAACTCCCCACTAGCAGTGCTTACAACCCCTTGAAATGGGTTCTTGGGGGAAAAATGAATTAAGGTGCACAAATACCTACTGAAATGATCTACTTTTTCCAGAGATACAGGGGATGCTTTAACATATGCAAATCAATAAAAGTAATTATATCACATAAATGGACTTGACAGAAACTATGTGATTTTCTCAATAGAAACAGGAAAAGCTTTTAATAAAACCAAAAAAAATTCATGATAAAGTCCCTGAAAATGATGAATGGAAAGAACATATATTAATGTAATAAAGGTTGCATATAATGAATGTGTAGCTAACATACTAAGTGGGAGAAAAGTAAAAACATTTTCATTAAAATCAAGAAGATGACAATGGTTTGCACTGTATCCACTCTTATTCAATTTAAGATTTAAAGTATTCGTGACAATACAAGGGAATTAAGGGATCTAAATAGGAAAGAAAGAAATCAAGCTATGTTCTTTTGGTCAATGATATAACTCTACATAAAAGAGACTTTAAAGACACAAGCAGAAAACTCTTAGAGTTCATAAACACATCTGTGAAGTTGCAGGATATACAATTACTGTAAATAATCAGCAATCATCTTATATACCAATAGTCAACATGTTGAAAAAGACCAGAAAGATAATCCCATTCACAATTGCTATTTTCTTAAACCATAGAAATACCACCAAGGTATGCATGTCACTATTGGACACTAATTGGACTTGAGATCCACTTAATAAGCACCATGCATAAGTATTAGAAACCTGGCCTGGCACTAGTGAAATCCTGGATCTTGAAGGAGAATCTTCAACTGCCACTTACTAAAAATATAGTTCCTAACTCTATTATAAACGTGTATCCTTATACTCATAGATGCCACGGACTGGGTTTCTCTGTGGGGGTCCCCTTGTTCCGCGGGATGATGGGTTCTAGCCAGGTGTGCACGGGATTTGGCTGGTGACAGACAGACTCGACACAAAGTGCATTATCTGTATATATTTCTTTAAAATGGCATGAGACTTTTACAATCATTGCAAAAGAGAAATGAAAAATCTGGCAGATCAGTAGTCGAGGTACCTCTGAGGCCATCTAAAATACACTGGGTCTAAAAACATCTGCCATCTCCGCAGCACCCCAAGACTCTGAGCACGCTCAGGCCACATGGGCTAGGCCGGAATTCTGGGAGGCTGCGGGTGCGCCAGCCAGGAGGATAGAGGCTCAAATCTCGAATCCTCAATGCTGAATGCTCGAATCTCGAATGCTGAATCTCTTGAATCTCAACTGGTGCTGCACCCTGCTCCCCCACAACCCCCGGCCCAAGCACTCTGGGTCCGGGGGGCTGCAGACTGCATGAATCTAAGTCCTAGTCCACCTAAATTCTAGTTCTAGTCAGAGTACGAGTCCAAAAATGCTCAATGCAGACTCTAGAATCCTAAATGCTGAA
>JADRCC010028893.1:0-10804 GCA_019843855.1 Hylomyscus alleni
ACACACACACACACACACATACACACACACACACACACACGAGTCTTCTTTATCTTTTTGGAAAGTTCATCAGTTTAGCTTTATTTTTAGTAATTCTGTAGCATCTGTAATTAAGGTTGTCTGGAATTTGTATTTTTGTATTTTTTCTAATGGATTTCCTCTTCAAACAAAGAAAGTAAACAGTAATGCTTTTGAGAAGCCATGCTAGGGTCCTTTCTGACCCTGCAAATTTACAGCCTGTTTACTGTTTCAGGTGAGTGTCAAAACATTTAGAATTGTGAATATATTATAATATGTGTGTTTGTATATATATAAATATATAAACACATACATATAAATATAAAAAATAATGATAACCCTCTTTAATGTTCTGTTTTTTAAAACATATTCTGACAATATTTATAGCCTTGCATCTACTTTCTACATCATGCATCTAAGATTTCCTGCTAGCTCTAACTGAATAATAATGGCCATGTCATCTCATCTAGCCTCAGCTTTTTAAAAAAAAAACATTCATTTTTGTTTTATGTATATGAGTGTATTGTTTGCATGTTGTCCATATACCATATGAATGTAGTGCCTTTGTAGGCCATAAGTGCAGCCAGATTCTCTGGAACTAATGTCACTCTCTGTTGTGAGGGGTCATGTAATCACTGAGAGTAGAACTCCAGTCCTATACAAAACAGTAAGTCTTCCTAACTGTTTAACCATATCTCTAGTTCCTGTCTTTGTTTTTAAAATTATGGAAGTAGGGAGCTATGGAATTGGGTTAGTCTTTAAAGGTGCTTAGGACCACATGGTGGGAGGAGAAAATTGAGTTCTGCAATTTGCCCTTTGACATCCATATCCTATTGAGTATATAATCTGAATAAAAGTAATATAAATAAAATCAGATAATTACAGTACCATTTACATGCTGTAAAACTTATCCTTCTTTAGGTGTCTCATAATCTGTAATATAACACAGATTTACTGTCTCCCACACACTACTTTTAAGATTCAGAATATTGCACCATTTCCAAAAATCCCTTTGTTTCTTTACTGATTATATGCTCTTATCAGTCTCTGATAACTACTTTCCCATTATTATATGTTCTTGCATTGATATAAAAAATACCACCTCCTACTTCTTTTTACCTTGTTTTTTTCTGATTTTCTTTTCTCTTATTTCACTCTTTTCCTTTTTGATACTGGAGGTAAGATCAAGGGCCTATGCTTGCTTGGGAAGTGCTCTACTACAGAGCTAAGTTCAAAATCTAGCTGATTGATTTATGATTGATATTGAGGTCACTTGTAAGTATTGTTAATGACAGGCTAATCCTCTGTCATTTGAGCTAAGTTTCCAGCATGTACACTATGTCAATTAGGCCAGACTTTTTACATGTATTCATGCTGCTGCACCTAAGTGGATACTTATTTATAACTCAAAAATACTTTATGATTGGAACAACATTTAAATATTTCTTATTTGATGGGTATTTGGGTGATGTCTTAGTTAGGCTTTCTATTGTTGTGATAAACTACCACGATCACAAGCATCTTACAGTTCCAGATAATGGGTCATTACTGAGGAAATCAGGTGAGATTCTGAAGCAGGGCAGGAATCTTGAGACAGGAACTGAAGCAGAAGCCATGGAAGAACAATGCTTTCTGATCCTTAGTCCCATGGCTTACTTCACTTGCTTTGTATACCACCATGACCATGAGCCTAGGTTTATCAGTGGTCATGGTCGGCTAGATCTTCCCATATTATCCGTTAAGCAACAAAATCTACCACAGACCAATTTAGTGGAGATGTTTTCCCAATTGAGAATCCTTTTTCTCTAATGACTCTAGCTTGTATGCAATTGACAAAACATTAAACAAGACACATGTTTTAAAATATTCTGCAGCATTCAAACACTTCTGTGTACAAATTATTTCAGAACTAAACAGTGGTGTAATTTATTTTTTGACATCCTAATGTGAAAATGTGATCCACATCCAATAAAAGCCTATGCTAGCTACTTTTCTCATTTCCATAATCGAATACTTGTAAAGCACAATTTAGAGAAGGAAGAGTTTATTTGGAGTTATAGTTTTAGGAGAACAGTTAACCATAATGAGAAGCATGGTGACAGAAATTTGAAGCTGGTCATATTATACTTACAGTCAGGATGCAGAAAGAGGTGGATGCAGGTTCTTAGTCTGCATCTTTTATACCCTTTTTATTTAGACCATCCATGATTCCAAGAGTTTATTTGGGATTATAGTTTTCAGGAAACAGTTAATCATAGTTAAGTATATGATGGAAATGTGAAGAACCTGGTCATGTTATACTTACAGTCAGGGAACAGAGAGAGATGAATGCAGGAGCTTGGTCTGCATCTTTTATACCCTTTCTATTTAGATCAAGACTCCAGCCCATAGGATTGCTCCACTAAAATTCTGAGCAGATCCCCTCAGTTAAATCTTTCTGGAAACACTCTACAAGAAGTTCTTGAGACTCTTTTGAGAGGCTGGGCACTGCTCCCTGTCAGCTGTACTAGTTCATGGTTACTGTACAGTAAATGGCCTTTGTGTTCCATGATTTTCCCAATAGCTAATGGATGTTGTTCCAGTACTACTATGTAGTGCTCAACTATGATACTTGTCAGGCTACATGGCTTAACTGTGGTGTATTCTCCATCCAAAATTAAGGCATATCTACAGCACTTCCTGGGGCATATTTCCAGTTCTCTTCAAGGGTTATTATGCATATCTAATAAATGTAGGAATGCATAGGAAACTTTTGGAGACTTCTCCAGAGTATGGAATAAGGCAATGACTTTGTATGTAACATCAAAATTACTTGTTGAACTCAGTTAATAAGAATAGCAAAATTTTAACTCCTCAAAAATTTTCACTTTTAAATTATATAATTGTGTTTAACACATTTGAATGACTATTTGTTTATGGTTGGTGGTTGAATCAGTAATCTTTTATTTATTAATAAATAAATTGCCTATTAATATCCAATTCTTTTCTACAGAATTTGCTTGAGATGTCATCCTTAAGTTAGAATTATCTTGATGCCATTAGAATTATCAAGTTACTCAACTCGTATAGGTTTATTTAAGATCTGTCCCGTTTTTTCATTGAGTGCATGCACTAATAACTAGAGATATATAGAAACCTTAAAATTAAAGAATAAATGTCATCTAAGTTTATTCTTTCTCAAAGTTAACTTTGGATATTTTAGTTTCTTTATGTTGTTATATATTTACAAATCAGATCGTTTATAACAGAAAATAGTTGATAAGTTAATGAGTTTTATTAATATTTATTTCCTATGACCTATGCTTTGCTGAGTCTTATACATACTTATGTGAAGTGTTTTTGTCTTAATTCATATTTTTGTTAATTTGTGTTAACATAGCTTGGAAGAGGAAGTTCAAGGGGAGTAGGAAGGAGATGTTGGGTATGCATAAGATCAAAATACATTGTTTATATTAAAACTATCAAAGAATGAGTTAAAGAGGTTAAAAATAAAGTAAAATACTTTCTTGCTGCCCTTTTGATATTTTCCCAGTAGAATAATATATTAATATTTCCTGCATAATTGTACATCAGCTATAAATCTCTTATAATTTGTTTTTTTTTTCAACTTAGTGGGTCAGCTGATTATACCTGTTACTTAAGCCAGTTTTAGTTGTATTGAGGGCTCAGGGTACAGTTTTTTAATTTTCAGCTTCCTTGACAGGACTATAATATCACTCACTGTACATAGGGTCATGAATATCAATTTGAAAGTTCGTAAAAATGGATAAAATTGTTGGAAGTATCTGCCTAACTAGGTAACAGAGGAGATGTGAGCAGGACTCACTTGGGGAATCCCACTGGTCTCCCCTCCAGAGTTATGTACAAATGAGTCTTGTTGAAGCTGGGACCAATTGCTCTGTCCTAATCTCTGATCCTAGATCTCACTGCAATGAGAAAATGTACCCTCCAACCCCTGCTGGACCTGTCTTTGTGGGTAGGTTTCCAGCAAAGTGAAAGTCTGTCAGGTGGTAGGGACTGGTACTTATGTCAGACATTATGAACAGCACAAATTCTTGTGCTTTGTGGAAGTTAGGGGTAGTGGAATGATCAAGTTCTTTTAGAGTTAAACCTTAAATCACTAATCTCCATGTTCCCATATGTCTGGTGGAAATAAAGGGGTGGGAGGGATACTCTCATCCCACAAGAGCTTGGGTACTCGAGAGATGGCCTATGCTCTCCACACCACCAGGTGGGTATCTGCCTGCGGGAAGCCACTACCTCAGTCTACCGAGGTGGGAAGGAAGCAGTCCTTTGGGTTCTCAGTCTCAGACATCCCAGATGCTGCTATATATCTCATAAAAGCTGAGAATGAAGTAGGGTCCCCAGGGTCAGCTCAGTCAGCCTCAGGTCCAAACAGAGAAAGGGGCATGGAGGTGAAGGGGCACCCAGTGGTTCCTGTGCAGGTGAGGTACAAGAGTCCTTGGTCCAGTCTCGAGGCTGGAATCACTGAAACACCTTCCTGTGGGAGATTAGACTCAGCTCTTTAGGGGAAAGCCTAAGCCATTGTTCTAGCATGGTGAGTCTAGATGAAAGGAGGCAGTCCATGTCTTAAGGCATTTATTGTAGAAAACAGAGAGAGAAGGTAGAAAAGTAGAGGCCAGTCATGGCTATGTAGAGAAAGGAGAAAGGGAAGGGGAGAGAGGGAGCAAAAGGTGAGAGTAAAGACAAGAAAAGAACAAGAAGTTAAGAGAGAGAGATGGGGGGGTCAAGCAGTCCCTTTTACAGTGGGTTGGGCTACCATTCTGTTCCCAGGTGTGTGGCATACCTGGCTGTGGTCAGGTGACTAGGAGTGGAGTTCAGCCAGACTACTGAGAGCGTGGGGCATTGTCTAGCCACAGGATAATGGAGTAAGGGTTCATGGTGTCAGCAGCCTAATGCTTTGGGTGTAGCTTACAATTTCATACCCTGTAGAATGTTTTACTGGGTCTCTGGAGTAAACTTCTCTCAACCAGAACACAGACTGCCTTTCATGGTCCAACACCCATACCCATCCTGAAGCACACTTGCACTACAGCTCTCTTCCTCCATCCTCCTTCATCCCCAAGTCCCTGTCTTCTCCCTAATCTGTTCACCTTCATATTCACACATTCCTAATACCATCAGAATATGATGCTGATGGTACAAAGACAGAAAAAGGTTTGGGAGAGATGCACAGACATGGCAGACTCAAGCCTTTGTATCAGAACTTTGCCCTTCCTTCCCATGGCCTCTTCTATTCCCAAGATTTGGGGTTGGGCGTGTCTTTTTTGGCTCTCCTCAACTCTTGCTTTTATAGATCTAAGTTCTTGGCCCTCTTCACAGAGGTAAGATGCTCATGCAGCAAGGTCCTTCCATGGTCATTCTTTTTTTACTAATTCATCAGAGCTACTGGCTCAGCTCTTGTCTGATGCATGAGTCTGGGGCCCAAAGGAGCCTCTTACATTTGCTTTCCCATTTTTAACTCTGATATGCTTCCAGTACACTGTATTCAGCTCTGAAGGGACAGTCCCTATTTGACTAAACACTAACAAACATGTATCTTGAAGGCAGGTTCTTCCGGAACATAAAACAAGATGTCTCCTGCTGATGGATTCTGGTTTCCATCAAGTGCTATGCCGTTCCCTGTCTGTGGGGATAGAAGTAGAAACTAGAAGGGCATACTTCCCTTTTAAAATAGGAAAATTCCCTCTGTGTCTCTACTGGCTGTCACTGGCTCTTAGAAGAACAAATCTCAGAAGAGAAAGGATAAATGTTGGTGGTTCCCTGGGTGGTTTCCAGGGGACTTTTAGGTGGACAAAATCAGGTAGAAAAGATGGGGACCCTAAAACTCAACTTAGCAATTTCGTGATTAGAGTCCCTGCTGTGAGCAGACTAGGACTTGATGGATGATGGCCATAAAAGCAATCTTAATCATCTCAGTAAGGATGCTGAAACACGAGGAGGCTGACTCCTCATTTACTGGACACTGATTTGACACTCAAATTTTTATCCTTGTTCTATTTCTTCTCCAGGTAGCAGGATCCTGAATGGGTTCCAGGTATTTTCTCACATATGAGTTAATCAAACATTGATCTTGGGAAATAAGACAACTGAAAAGAAATATTGAAAGGACAAATCTTTCTGTAGGAAGTTTTAGAAGCCTAGCCCATCTTGGCCTGCTCCAAAGACAGCCCTTAGCCATTCATCATCCCTCTATGCCCTCACATTTCATTCTATCCTAGCACAGCTCAAGCTCTGACACCAACTTGTAATCTTCATCAGATATGCATACTTGGACAGTTCAGCTGGACATAGAGAAATGCTCTGTGCTCCCACCATGATCCCCTTTTGTAGATCCCAATTTCCTTCCTTTTCTCCTTCTATCCCTCCAGGACTGACATATTGCATACTTGTCTTCCTCTGCTGTTTATACTTACTTCTTTTTCATAAATGTTTTCGGACTTACAAGCACTGTAGTTAGGTGCTGGTTCTCCAGCAGTGACTATGACAGAGCAGACACCTGTCCTTAATGACCAATTCAGTGATGCATTTTCCATTAGGTTGTCCATGAAACAGTAGCTCTAGCATCTTCCTATAAGCCTTATTAAAATAATTTCCGTTGTATTTTGTACTGCTGTTGTATAAGTAGAGCAGCAAGAGATACCAAGGCATGGTGGTGCTCACCTTAAACCCCAGCACTTGAGAGGCTGAGGTAGGAGTATTTTTATGAGTTTGAAGTTAGATTGTTCTACATAGTGAGATTGCCTCCCAAGGCAATGCAAAAGAAAATTAATTTCATTCTTTTTCTCCTCTCCCTTAGTATTATACTCCTTCTACCATTACTAAACATACACCCTATCCATTTTTCCCATTGTATTCTTTATAACACCTGGGTCCTACTATCCCCCTCTCTAGAGAGTACTTGAGTTGAGGAAATTCATAACATAATCTCATTTAAGCTCTTTACTTACATTGAGAATATTTTCCTCCAGTCAATAACCTTTTAGATGTTCAGTAATGTCTTTCTAAGAGTAACAGATATTGATTTTAACATCTTTATTTAGTTCCTTTATGTTGGTTGGAAAAAAACATAATGGAAAATGAACAGGAACAACAATAGCCATGCTAATATAGACATGAAGAATATGTCTTCAAATTTTGTCCCTTTTAAAATTATTTTGGAATACTTCAGGTCCTTTATGTTGTCATGGGGATTTCAACTCATGTTATTGATTTCTGCTAATAATTATTAAGAAGACTGTTATTGGGGTTGAAGAAGATAAGTAGATTAATATGATCACACATTTGAAAAGGCTTTCCTGAGAAATTGTTAGAATAAGTCACCAAAAATATTATTAGATTGTGGGCTAGAGACTGATCAGTGGTTAAGGTCATTTAACATTCTTATAAAGGCCCTAATTTAGTTTACAACATCCACCTCAGGAGAATTTACAACCATCTGTAACTACAGATCAAGGAATCTATAGTTCAGCGCCTCTTCAGGGCTCAGAAAGCACCTCAATGTGCCTACTGCAAACAGAAACAAGTGTGGATACACATATAAATGAATAAAAGTAAAGAAAATATCACTAGATGAATTGGAAATTAAACCCTATATATAACAATATTCAGATAGAGTAAAGAAATCTAAATCTTGATGTAAGATGCACAACCTACTGAGGCGATTTCTGTTGCTTGTGTATATATGATTTGAGAGATGACTGCTTTGCATTGTATACTCATATGGGTTTCATCTCTGGAAGATTTTAAATCTCCTCCTCTGAGTAGTTATTATTTGTTTGTAATTCTTTGTCCTGGGGTGGGAGTCCATGAATTAACTTTTCTTTTCTGATAAGTTTTAATATTCTTATGATAATTAAGAACACAGCTTTCTTAAGGTCATTGGCATGGTATGCCCATTTTTCTTTTTTATTCATACAAATGTATATATATTTTTTAACTTCTATACAGTGTTAATTTTAATAGAATTTGTTAGTTTCTGCTTTTAAATGAAATATGCTATATTTTTATTTATATATAAATATTGTTAGATTAAAAGTTACCACTTTGCATCTTATTCTAACATTTTAGACATGAGAGTTTAATTTTAAGCATTTGTCAAACTGAGAAAGCTAGAAATAATCTATGAGATTGTGAAGGCCAAAGGCCTTATGGGGTCAGAGTATAGTAGAATGTATGTTCTATGAAAGTAGTGGATAGAGTGTAAGCAGGGAAAGTCATGGTGTAAGATATAAGGAAGTATGGAGTTTGGATTACAAAAAACAAAAAGATGTATTAGAATCTATCATTTTTGGATCTCATTAGTTTGCATGCTAATTTAAAAGTGTAGTAGGGGCTGTTTAGATGGCCAGGTGATTAAAGTCTTGTAGTGCTCTTGCAGAAGATGAAAGTTTGGTTTCCAACACCCACATGGGAGGCCCAAAACTGCCTGTAACACCAGCAACAAGGAATCTGATACCTCTGACCTCAGAGGATGCTTGAACCCACGTGTATATAACTATGTACAGCAACATGGACATTAAAATTTAAATAAATCAGATACTTCTTGTGCCTTCAACTGAGGCAGGACATCGCCTCTGGCCGCCTACCCTTCTCCTTTGTGACTCACGCCCTCTTGGGATCCTACACCTTGCAGGCTGAACATGAGGACTGTGACCCAGAAGAATATGACAGTATTGATCTTGGTGACTTTTAGTTTGCCCCAGCCCACACCAAGGAGCTGAAGGAAAAGGTGGCAGAACTCCATAAAACTCACAGGGGCTTACCTCGAGCACAAACTGATTCTCAGTTCTTAGAGAACGCAGAGGCTTTCCATGTAAGGTGTTGACCTGCATCATGCCAAGCTGGAAGAGTTTGAGAGTACCATTTGATTCAAATTGCCAAACCATCGGGCAGCTAAAAGGCTATGGAAAGTGTGTGTGGAGCATCACACTTTCTATAGGCTTGTGTCTCCAGAGTAGTCACCAAAGACCAAGTTCTTGACCCTAGGGTTCAAATTCCGATACAGTGGCCACACGCAGGCACAGACACGAGAAGCAAGTACCCTCATAAACAGGCTGGCACCACAGTTTGAGCGTGCCTCTAGTAAACTTATCTCGAGGAGTCTAGATGGAGCCCCATTTGATGTTGTGGACCAAAGTCTTATGAAGGATTTTCCAGGCCCTCCTGGAGAGGGATCAGTGCTTGGCCCTGGAGTTCTCAGGTATACTACCGTCCAGGATGACCAGAGAGATGGCAAAGGCCCTACAAAAGTCACAGCCCTGCTCACTGAGGGAAAGAAAGTCTTTTTTAAACTGCATTGAACTTCATGAATCTGAAGAACTTTGATCATTCCAAGTCTTAACGCCACACCACTACTCCAGCAAAATTGTGCTCCAACTGGTAACGATGACCGAAGCCTGAAGAATTAAAATACCAACAGCAAAGTGAACCTTAACAGCTCTGGTCTCTACTACCCTGTACATGCCTAATTCATGATTTGTTGTATAACCACTTCTAGACACCCTGCTCCCCTTTTCTTTCCCTACTGCCTTTCTTTTTTTAATTCCTTGTTTTTTGCTAGGGTTTGAGTTTGTTTCCTTTCCCTACCTGCTTTTTTGACTCATTTCCTAAATGACAGTGAACAAAGCCAGCCGGACTGGTAAGGTGCTGTTCACTTGAACAGGTGCTGTTATGTGGAAAGGAGACTCGTGACTAATTTAGATAGCAGTTTTCATTCTTCAAGATTGTCTCCATTCAATTCATTTTTTTTCTTACAGTCAATATTTATGGCTTTCAGACTACAATAGGGATACTGCATGAGAACATATTAATACGGATTAAAAGCATTTCTTAGATCTTGAAATTTTTCTAATACTAGGGAGTTTCACTATGGACAATGTTTATATTGGCCTTTGACTTTCCAGTCCTTTGACTTTGATCTTCAGTAGAGTCAGACAGAGACTCTCTGGACTGGAGAATTATGAAGCTCACTGACCAGGTACTGTGTTGAGAGGCCATTCACCCACAGTGCAGTACTTCTCAGACATGTGCTTTACTACAGCATTCCAGAACAGGAGGAGAAAAAAAAATTTAAATAAAGTACTTTAAAAGTTTAATTTGTTTCCGGGGGGTGTGAATGGGAATGGGGATAACATTTGAAATGTAAATAAAGAAAATATCCAATTAAAAAAGAATCCAAAGAGAAGTATAATTTGTAAGAAGACTTTAAACACATATACCATCCATAGATAGACAAGGGTTTCTCCTGTAAGACAAGGGTTGATAACTGAAAATCTCAATTTCCTATGACTCAAGGAGGCTCCAGAGGGTCCTGATACAAAAGGAACATCTCCACTCTTCTTAGTTGTCTACATGAACCAAAGAGTAAGACACTGTATCTGAAGACAAAATTTATTCTCTCTGTAGCATATGGAGAAATCATGTTAGAAATGACCTAAACATTTCTTCCCTACTGAGTTTGAAGACTTTTCAGTCTCTTTGAACCTGATGTGCAGGTTACTGTGGGAGAACAGTTATCAGTAGTTTTACCCAGAAAGGTGCATTGAATAGTATAATGCCTGTTTTCCAGGCAATATGTGTATAATGGTGCACTCATCACACAAAAGTTCTGGGAGCACCTAACTGGTTTTGTAGTAGCTTTGAAGCTTGCTCCACAGAAGTAAAAGAATTCATGAATGGAATTGTAAACTTGGTGAAAAGCTTATGGTGGGGAAAGGATTAGAGCCTAGAGTTTGGGAGGAACCAAGTACTGGTTTTTTTTTTT